>JAGUQL010000021.1:0-231359 GCA_018410145.1 Penicillium corylophilum
AGATAGAACCGATAGTATTTAGCTGACTTCCCTTCCTCTTCGGAAGGGACAATCAATTATTCCGTTCGATTCTCTCATCCACCGTGAATTTCAACGATCGCATCAAATATTCTCACATCGTTTTGGTTGACAGCGGGATAATATCCACCAAATAAATCATTCTGTTTGCTCTTCCCCGTCGTTCGATTGAGCGGCCTCCTGTCGCCATGGCCCCTCCCCCCGCCAACAACCCGGAGCGCGTCGCTAGCATTATGTTGTCGTGGCACTCGTGCGACCTCGTCTCATGCACCACACTACAGACCCTATGGGCAGGCTACGGACACATTTGTGCCATCACCGCCAGAGCTACCACTGACGAAGCGGCGAAGCACCTGAGCCAACTTTGTGAGATGGATTCTGGAGGCGCGGGGACCACATATCCTCTCATCCTGAAGCTCATCTCACCCCCAAGGAAAAGCTCTGGCAATCATGATGAGGGCCACCTCCGGAAGATGCTGAGCTATGAGGTAGAGCAGTGCTTCTACAATGATGTGGTCCCGCATCTAGGTGACGAGATTGGCGTTGCCAAATGCCTTTCCTCAACGCGCAGCATGGATGGCCAAGCTGGCGAGGACGAACTTGCAGGTCTGATGGCCACTATCATGGTCGATCTGCGTCCAAAGTTCCCAGTCGCGGGCGAAAAGAGGAGTGTACTGAGCCGTACACAAGTGCATGGGGCTCTGGACTGGCTGGCCAGCTTCCACAGTCGCTCATGGGGACTGCTACCAAACAGCCTTGACGGTTATGTCTTGCCGCCCCTTGAAGAGTATAGTAGAAGACAGAGTTCAGACAAGGATTCTGGGAGCGGGCTCTGGCTCAACGGAGGTTACACTTACCTTGCGACTCGGCGAAAAGAGTACGCCTCTCTAGTTCAGGACACGTACTCCGAGTGGTCAGAAGCCATGTGCTTGCCCTCAGAGGGCTCATCTTTATCTATTACCGAGATGTCTGCACTATTCCTAACGCCATGTGGAAGGCCTATGGAGTCGTACATTCACGGCGACGTTAAGTCGGAGAATCTCTTCACGACAACTAATGGAGATAAAGTCGCCTTCTTCGATTTCCAGTATGTGGGTCTAGGCCTTGGAGTCTGTGACCTCGCCAAACTTTTTACATGCTCGGTGCCTTTGCATATGCTCGTTGGTGCCGACAAGTCTTTGCCAGAGCATTTGACGATGCGTGATCCTGAGAAGAAACTACTCGAGCGGTATCACGAGAGACTCCTCCAAAATAAAGACTCGGATTTGTATAAATGGGAAACACTTAAGCGACACTGGGAGACGGCCCTGGTTGACTGGTGTAGGTTCCAGGCCTCCTGGGGATTTTGGGGGAACACGGAGTGGCTTGAGGCCCGTGTGAGATCAATCTTGAGCGACCAGAAGTGGAGAGACTGGCTATATCAAAATATCAGCAGTCGCGATGGTTTCCGGTGAAGTAGCATGACCGGATTTTCACCCCATGATTTGAATTACTCGTCTAAGATTTTTATAGACCTCCGGCCCGGTGCATGATCATAAGAGCATTATTCCCAAATTCATAAGAACGCAACTTCAATATTTGAACCTTCCAATCGAATGCATCTGATCCAAAATCGTAGTCAGCAACGCTCAGTTTTTCGGTCTCTAGTTAAGCCAAACGTGCCCATTAAATAACAATCCAGCACCTGAGACTGCTCGTGGGCGTCTCGGGTGTGCTGGTCCAACCGGCTCGGCGAACTTGAGGCAAAACTAGCTCAAACAGACATTTCGCAGGTCTGCCCTCTACAGAGTAGAGCTCTAGAAGGCTCACAATTTAGCATTTGTTTGGCGCTATAGAATTGTTTCGAGGAGATTGTGTGACTCTCGGGTGTTCAGGTATGGCCTCAGGTCGTCGTCAGGTCAACAAGCACATGAACTGTACCAATTTACTCGTCTCTGGCTCTTAATTCCATGATTAACAGGTCCGACACCGCGATATCAATCTATCAAATTTCCTCGTCCGTGAATCGGGGGCTACTTTGATCGATTCCGATACGGCACAGAAATGTGGTGATCGGAACATGCTTCTGCAAGAGCTTGAAAACCTACCTATGCGCCTTGAAACTTCATTTACTAGGGGAAGTGGAGGTCTTCTTCCAGGTCCTGATGAATACCCTCATATCGTTTGAGACGTCCATAACCCAAACCATTCTTACAATGTTTCTACAGCGACCTCGAGATTGACTGAGCAAACTTGCATGCCGTAGTTATGCTACGCTTGTATAGAATTCTCTTCACTGCAGCTTCGATTGAGGGTATATACAAAATACCATTCAAAGACTTTTGGACCAAGTGGTGCATCAAAAATGGGATGAAAGTTCATGCTCAGTGCCCGCAAAACATGCCCGTATAGACCAGGTATCACGAACAAATAGGCCGACCCTGTAAAGAGGCTACATTTACCAATCGTCGTCATCGGACTTCTCGTCATCTATAATTCATGTTAGTATTGTTGTCATCGCATTAGGGACTTGATCATCGCTTACCACTTCCGCTGACCTTCTGCTTTCTCTTCTTCAAAGCATCCTGAAGTGCACCAGCCAATCCGCCCTGTGGCGCACCTCCTGAGCTAGACGCCGCAGCAGCGGACTCTTGGGCACCTCCAGGGACCATGGCACCACTGCGGTCTTTCTTGTCAGTGTCCTTAACTTTGCGCAAACCTCCTCCGCCCTGGCCACCAGAGGCACGAATGGCAGCCATGAGGCCGTCTCGTCCACCGCCGCCCGCTGCAGGCAAGGGTGGGGCAGGTGGTGCCCCAGGTCCCCCAGGCGGTGGCGGCGGTGGAGGCCCACCAGGTGCACCAGTGCCAGGAGGCGGTGGAGGTGGCGGAACAGATGCTGCCGGGCGACCAGGTGGTGGTGGTGGTGGGGGGGCTCCTCCAGGTGCAGCAGAACCTGGTGCCGGAGGGGGTGGAGGTGGTACTGAAGGGCCACCACGACCCGGTGGAGGCGGAGGAGGAGGAGCTGCAGGTGCCCCGACACCTGGCGGAGGGGGAGGAGAAGTAGGTCCTCTGGGAGGGGGAGGGGGAGGGGAAGGTGCTGCTGCGATAGGGCTTGGCACGGGTCGGGGAGCTGGTGGTGGTGGGGATGCAGGTCCTCTCGCGGGTGGGGGAGGTGGTGGACCAGGTGGGAGGTTTGCATTTGGAACCTTCGGAGGTAGTTGCGGCGCTTGAATCGCCGGACTGCCTGCACGTGGAGGGGGTGGTGGAGGACCTGGAGGCACTGGGCTGCGACTGGGAGGCGCAGGGGGTGCTGAGACCTTACGATCTCCCGTGAAGGGCGGAGGTACTCCAAATCGAGTCGGACTGGGCTGTGAATCCTCCATTGGAGTCTTCGGGGGGAGAGGAGGTGGAGGTGGACCCGGTGCAGCACTTGAGACTGCTCGTGGCCGTCTCGGGTGTGCTGGTCCAACCGGCTCGGCGAACTTGCCGGCATCTGCAATCGGAGGAGGTGCAGCAAATCTTCGGACCGGCGGAGACGGCTCACGAGGCGGCGGAGAGGCCGGCTCCTCCGTGTCGGCGCGACCTTTGCGAGCAGGGGGTGGGGGTGGAGGGCCGCGCCGGCCGGAGCTGCCTGTGCCCTGAGGGCTAATTGTATGTGCCTTAGGTGCCCCAGGTGGTGGTGGCGGAGGAGCTCTTCCAGTTGGGGTCGCGCTATCGGCTGCTTCATTGGCTTGCTTTCCAGCAATCCACTGCTTGATAAATTCGGCGTGCTCTGCTATTTGGTCTTCTGTGATGCCCATTTGCAGAAGCTCGTCCAACAGGCCCTTTTGCGAGGGATCGTTTATATCAAAAGGCAAATCAGCCTTGGCCGCTGGAGCGCTCAGAGGATGAAGGGGGGGAGCTGCAACTGGTAATGACGGCGCTGCAGCAGGAGGTGGTGGTGCAGCAGTAGCAGGAGTAGCAGGAGCAGCATGGCTCGAGCGGTGCAACAAGCTACCAAAGATAGACCGGCTTGGGCCTTTGCCATTGAGAATTGGCGCAGGTCCCTGGCCTCGGCTTGAAGCAAAGGGAGTCTTGGTAGTCTCTTTGCTCGCGTGCTTCTCACGCTCCTGCATCTTTTTAATGAATGTCTTGGCCTCCTTCTCGTCGGCGAAGGACAGACCGGCGGGGCAGTCTTCAAGTTCGAAAGTGTGGAAGAATGTACGGTCTTGGTTATAGTGGAAGTTGTCGAAAATTTCCTGGTCCCAAATCACGCCCTTTCCATGGGGCTATTAAAACCACGACA
Organism: Penicillium corylophilum; assembly: GCA_018410145.1. Lineage (NCBI taxonomy): Eukaryota > Fungi > Ascomycota > Eurotiomycetes > Eurotiales > Aspergillaceae > Penicillium > Penicillium corylophilum. The sequence continues at coordinate 4,283 of JAGUQL010000021.1, forward strand.
TTGTCAGCACTGGTCACCTCTTATTTCCAGTGATTGCGAGCACTCACCGAAACGTCGACAATTTTGAGCCAGAAGGTCCTTCCTACAAGGTCGTTGCAGATCACAGCTGCTCCTTGCACACCTGTATATTTCCATTGTTGGGGATCTGGGTAGGCAACGTAGAGTCGCGCGACAGCTACGGCCAGGATCTTGTTGGCTGGTTTGGGGACATGCCGCTTAACGGTTTCCTTATCCGCATCGGTGAGAATTGAGGGCATGACGAATTAACGTAAGCCCGGGTTTGCCGGTGAGGATAGGTAGTGGAGAGGGGTTGTTGCGTTAGGTTCGAAGGCGCATGGCCGGGCGGAGCGGTTGGGGAAGAGCGGGCCTAGTGTACCGACTAGGATAAGGGCGGGAGATAAGCGGAGTTGATTAGACGTAGCGAACGCCTACCTCCAGATCGAAGAAGAGGAGAGGGACTAAGATTTCGAGGGATTGGAAAGGAGCCGACCGGCGGTTGCCTTAGAAGAGACGGTTTGGCGGGGGCGAAGTACACGGCGGTGACTTGGCGTTGCTGCTCGCCGCTATGACGGCACGTGGTATCTCTTGTGTACTCGTGTGCTATGCAAGGAGCCTCAGCTTCTTACTCATTGAAGTGTTTGATTGTAGAATTTTCGTGTGAATTCGGCTTTCTTTCGTTCTTTCTAGAAATAATGACTTGGGCCGTGAGCCTCGAGCACAGACATTGCTAAGGCAAGAACCCTATGAACACCATGTCATCTTATAGCACCATCTACTCGTGACGGCAGTATAAATCGAGGCAACATACGAACGTCTAGCTCCAGGTATGCCCAGCACAAAATCTTTCTAATTCCATTGCTAATCACGCTGGAGGTGGCCTAAAATTCCAGATGTAATTTAGGCATCCCTTGTGACTTTTTGTGTAGCGTGCGTGTATCTCTCGGCGACCGCCGACGTCATTCCGCTTGGGATCTATATAACTTGCATTTCTTGTCCCTGGACACTTTTCCCTCATCACTCGTCTTGCATACTATTGACATAAACACTGTCCACCCAAAAAAACCGAGCAAAATATCTCTTGATACCCAGAAGAAAACTTCCGCCATCACCTATTCCAACATGCCTATCATTCCCGAGCCATCCAGTTTCCCATCGGCCTCAAAAAAAGGAGACGAGCCACAGAACAAGCATGGCGAAGGTGAACAACGCCAGAAAGCATCGGCTGCCGATCATATGTCCAAAGGACCCCAAATCCCAGATGGTGAGTAAATGCTTAGCTAGTATACAGCTATGAAGCTGCTAATGCCATGTTAGACATGCCACCCAAAGCTTCGAAGGAAGAGATTGAAGCGAGGAAGAAGGAGCTTAACAAAGCCTAAGATGTGGATCCCGAGAACTAAGATGTAGGATTTGACTGCTGAAATATGGATCGCTTTCCCAAATATATTTTACATGAAATTTTATGACCTTCCTTTTCACAGCCGGACTTCCTATGGTGTAGCCATTTGTATAAGCCTTGTGTTGGGCTTGAAGACAATGATCTCAAATCTACAGCTTGAGACTGGCTTGATTAATGTCTCTATTCCGGTAGTATGCCGTAGTAGATAATCTCGAACCATTGCATCATAGGCACGTGACTTCGCGACGGCTTTAGCCCGCCTGACCCTCCAGTCCTTCTACGCGTCAAAAAGGCCCTCTCATGCCTCAGGAAAGAACCAACGTGCCGGTGAAGCTGTCGCTGCCGCTGGTGAGTACTCATATTACCCGCGATGGCCAAGATTATCCGCTAACCACCTCCATCTCCAGCAATATCAGCAGCACATCTTCACCGAACTACGCACGGAGGATGAGCTGGTCGTCCTCGCCCGCGGCCTGGGGCTGCTTCACCTCATAACGAACCTTCTTCACTTCTATGATGCGGCTGGAAATAATCTGGTATTGGTCGTTGGTGCGGATGATCGAGAGAATGAATGGATCGGAGAAGGTACACCATCTGCACCTTGGGTCCCGGATCCCTGCATGAGCGTGCGCTGACACTGTGGACGAATAGCACTAGCAGAACATTATGCCACAAGCAAGTCTCCGCTTGCCAGGGGGCTCAAGGTGATCAATACGGAGAAGGCTACGGTTCCTATGCGGTGGGTCTCAGTCTCTTGATTCAGCCACGCATTCGCTGATTATGGATAAGAGAACGAATATATGCCGAAGGCGGTATTCTGAGTGTGACATCCAGAATTCTCGTTGTCGACTTGCTGTCGAGTATGTGAGAAGATATAGAATGATTTGGTCATAGCTAATCCATTCTCTAGGGCTCCTTGATCCTGAGAAGGTCTCTGGCATGATCATCTTGCACGCTGATAAGTATGAGACATGTTTTTACAGTAATTTAGAGCTAGCTAATAGTATATCCAGAGTGGTAGCAACGTCTCTAGAAGCATTCATCGTTCGCATCTATCGGCAAGCAAACAAACGAGGCTTTCTGAAGGCTTTCTCGGACTCCCCCGAGCCTTTGACCACTGGATTCGCACCGCTGGCTACTGTTCTCCGAAATCTGTTTTTGCCTAAGGCCTCATTATGGCCTAGATTCGAGGTATCAGTAGCCGAATCCTTGGAAGGTCATCGCAAGGCAGAAGTGATCGAGCTGGAGGTGCCAATGAGCGGTAAAATGCGGGAAGTTCAGAATGCTGTTCTTGAATGCGTGGAGATTAGCATTGCGGAGCTTCGAAAAGCCAACACCGGTCTTGATATGGAGGAGTGGACCCTCGACAGCGCATTGCACAGAAACTTCGATATTTCGATCAGAAGACAGTTGGATCCCATCTGGCACCGTGTGAGCTTTAGGACTCGGCAAATTGTCAGTGACCTGACAGATCTTCGAGGAATTCTTCAGTACGTCAACCAGCAGCCCTGTTTTAAAGTAGAACCTAATCACAACGAATGCAGTGCCTTGCTCACTTACGATGCCGTGTCTTTCGTGAAATATCTCGACACGATTGTGGCAGCTCATTCGCCACCCTCTGGCTCCAATAAGCACAACTACTCCCCATGGCTTTTTCTCGATGCCGCTCATGTCCTATTCCAAACAGCCAAGGCACGAGTGTACGAAGGCAAACTCAACGATGATTTGTCCCGTCCCTCGTCATCTTTCAATTTTGCTGCCGGTCTGCAGCCGACGCTTGAGCCTCTTCCAAAGTGGAATGTGGTGGCAGAAGTCCTTGGTGAGATTGAGCAAGATGCTTATCTCAATCCAACCCCCCCAGATGAATCAAACAGTACCATCTTGATCATGTGCAGTGACCAGCGAACTTGCCGCCAGCTTCGCGAGTATATTAGCACCATGCATGCTAAAGTTGCGCAATCAATACTGAGGGATGACGAAGACGAAGAAGGCTCCTCTGCAGAAGTTATGATGCGTCGTCGACTGCGGGACTACCTGAACTGGAAGAGATCCCTCTCAAACGTGAACAAAAATCTCTCAGATGACGATAAATCCGGACGGCCTACGGAATCAGCCACACCTCAGCCTCAAGGCCGTCCTCCTCCGAACAAGCGCCGCCGGGTACGAGGCGGTGGTGCCGTCAATTCCGCTGCCGGACGCGTACCTAACAGCAGTGTGCAGACCGAGGTCGAGCTACCAGGTCAGGTTGTGAGCTTGCTTAATGAGATACAGCCCACTGAGGCTGAAGAAACCCAGAAAGAAGAAATCATGATTGATAACCTCGAAGACATGGAAGACTTTTACGAACTTTATGACATGAATGACCTTGTAATGATCCATCCCTATGACGGCGACATGGATGACCACATACTCGAGGAGGTTCGACCGCGGTACATTATCATGTATGAGCCAGACTCGGCCTTCATTCGCAGGGTGGAAGTCTACCGCAGTTCTCACACGGGAAGAAATGTCAAGGTCTACTTCGTCTACTACGGCGGGTCTGTTGAAGAACAACGATATCTGAGTGCCGTGCGACGAGAGAAAGACTCGTTCACGAAACTCATCAAGGAGAAGGGGGTAAGTTGGATTTTGGACCATGTCGAGACTTTTTACTGACAATATCTGTAGAATATGGCGGTTACTTTGACTCACGACAAGAAAGCTGAGGACCCACAAGAGCAGTTCCTTCGCACAGTCAATACCCGTATTGCTGGCGGGGGGCGACTGGCAGCCACAGCAGCCCCTCCGCGGGTAGTCGTTGACGTACGAGAGTTCCGCAGCGCCCTTCCATCGCTCTTGCACGGAAACAATATGGTCGTGATACCTTGTCAGTTGACTGTGGGCGATTATATTCTCACGCCAGAGATTTGCGTCGAGCGCAAGTCTATTCGTGATTTAATTTCTTCTCTCCGTAACGGCCGCCTCTACAACCAGGCTGAGACTATGCTCCAGCACTACAAGAACCCTTTACTTTTGATCGAATTCGATCAAAACAAGTCTTTCACCTTTGATGCATTCGCATCCGCTACGGGTCCAACTTCCTTCCTGATGGAGCAGGGGTTCTCGTCTTCAGGCCAAGCCACCAGCACGAGCAGCAGTTCAATGGCGAATCCCTCAAATCCAAAATCTGCCCAGCACATGCTAGTGCTTTTGATCCTTGCATTCCCACGGCTTAGAATTGTCTGGTCATCATCACCCTACCAGACCGCAGAGATCTTTGCCGAGCTTAAGAAAAATGCAGCGGAGCCAGATCCTCTTCGTGCTGTGCAGATCGGATTGGATATCCAATTGTCCGATGCTGCCAACCCTGGAGATGTCATGGCCGCGACTGGAATCGAACACCGAATCTTCAATCCTCTCCCACAAGACATGCTTCGGGCCGTGCCCGGTGTGACACCGCAAGCTCTCGAGCGGCTCATTCTTGAGACCGAAAATCTCAGCGATATCGCCAATATGGAGATTGATCAGCTGGATTCGCTTGTTGGCAAAGAAGCCGCCCGCAAGATCTTTAACTTTTTCCGAAAAAGTGTTTTCGACGATTGAGTCTTCCTAGTTCGCATCGATGGAGCCTGATAGCTATGGCAGTCAAGTTCATAGTTCACGACATAATCCCTTGGAGCGTAAATGCTGTGAAAGTAAAGACAATTCGACACGTAGCATAATTCCTCTAGAAACGCCACCGAACCCAATAATTCCGAGACAGGCTGAAGATTTGAATCACAACTGCGACGTCTTGGCGCAGATCAGCCCAAATAGTAACAAACAAGGATCCACCAACGCCCCTGAGAGTGGAGACTGCCCATATCGTCACTTCGCACCTGGTGTCTTCAACATCACAATGCATCTCAAGGCGCCCTTGTTGATTCCACTGGCCGCGGCTGCGGGGGCTAGGGCTATACAAGCTCGCGATGTCGAGCCATGCGCACAGATCACCAACCTGGTCTCGGATGCCAATCAAAGCCAAGGTGCGTCCACAGCCGGTTGATCGGAGAATGCAGCTAACGGTCGCAGTCGGCGCTAAAGTTCCCCACGATTTGGCGTATCAATGTTTAATGTCAATGCCCTTTGACTCTGGACGTGCGGTGACCTTTCTCACTCAAGTTCGCAAAATTCTCGAGTTTCAGTCGACTGTTGATGTTTTGAAAAGTATGGATTCGGCGTGTCAACTCCATTTTCTTTTCCACGTAACTAACATCGATAATTAGAGCCTCCATCTGGCTACCAAATGCCATCTACGGATCTTCTTGGGGGAATTGACAAGATTGAGGACAAGGTCAACAGCAATGGCTATTCTAGTCAGTTTGAAATGGATCTGGAGGTTTCACATCTCATCAAGTCGGCATATGATGGACATTTGAGCTTCCAACTCTGCTCGCAGTCTATTTTCAAGTATGGGATCGATATGCCACTCGTGTCCATCTCGACAGATGGGCTTTCGCTGCCACAAGTGTACACTCTGAGTACGCTGTCGCAACTACGCCTGGCTGTTTTAACGCTGATTTGTTTCCAGATGATGCACAGCTCCAGCAAAGTGGTGCCAAAAACGTGTCACCCCTTGAGTCTATCAATGGCACTAGTGTGGCAGATTATCTCGAATCGTACGCCTCTCTCCAAAGTCTGCAAGACCGTGATGCGCAATATAACCGAGTGTTCCCATCATTGGCTCGCAGCATCACCAACACTCCAACCAATTCAAACGGTAGCTGGTACACAACAACCGATTGGACTGACGGCTCTCAATTGAGCCTCAAATATAGCAATGGAACTACTCAGACAATGGAGAGGACAGCCACACCATCAGAGAGATACTTCTCCTACCAAAATGGCACTGAGCTATACACCGTCAATTGCCTTCCCCAGAGCTTGCCAAGCGCTTCCAGTTCCTCCTCGGGTGCCGAAGAGGCCTCCGAAATTACTGGGCTTCCAGACACCGAATGGCGCAACTCAGACAACTCCATTGCGGGCTACTTCTCCAACTTCACCGACCTCGAAGACACAGCGATTTTGTTCCTGCCTACCTTCTCCTCTAGCCCTGCGCAGACCGCCCAAATTGCCGCTGATTTCTTACGAAATGCTACCACAGCAGGTAAAAAGAACATACTGATCGACGTTGCCGCAAACCCGGGCGGATACATGTCCACCGGCATTGATCTCTCTCGGATCTTCTTCCCAGGTGCTTTCCCTTATACTGCAACCCGGTACAGAGCCCACGATGCTGCAAAATATCTCACCAAGGCATACTCACGAGATACGAAGCCGGACTCGAGCAACGTCTTCGCCTTTAAGCAGATGGTTCAGCCAAATCAGAAGACCGGATTTAGCTCCTGGCAAGACCTCTATGGTCCACATGAGATCCTGGACAGCTCATCTTCCAGCCTACTGGCTAACTTCAACTACACCGCAACATCAACCAAAGTTTATCCTATCAACGGGTATGGACCTGCTTCTCTGAATCCTAGCCGGGCTTTATTCGCAGCGGAGAACATCACCATTGTAAGTTCTTCCATTCCCCATCTCCCTACCCGCATACACGTCTAATACTCCTATTCAGATCACTGACGGAGACTGCGTCTCTACCTGTGCCTTCTTCGTCAAACTCATGAAACGCCAAGGCGTCCGCACAATCACCTTCGGCGGTCGTCCAAGTCAAGCACCCATGCAAGGCGTCGGCGGCGTAAAGGGCGGCCAGTCCCTCGGCATCAATTATATCAATGGATACATCTCACAAGCGAATCAGTTGATTCAAAAGTCGGCCAATACTTCGACGCCTCTTCTAACTTCCGCAGAGTGGCAAAAGTTCAAAGAGTCTAGTCCCAGCCTGACACCATCATTCGCGTGGAGTGGCAGCGTCAACCTGCGTAATGAGTACGATCCTGATGATGATCAGACTCCGTTGCAATTTGTATATGAGGCTGCTGAGTGTCGGTTGTTTTATACAATTGAGAACTATTTGCAGCGGGAGACTGTGTGGCAAGCTGCTGCGAAGTCGATGTTCGGAAACGGGGGTTGTGTGAAGGGGTCTACGGGTAGAGATGGGAGCCTTGATTCGTGAGCATGTGCGAAGATATTTTGTATCTATTAAGCCAAAGCATAATAGAGTAGATAGGATTTCGATTGCTCAATGACCTAGCGACAACGAAGCTTATCGAGTTCCATGCCTGGTCAAATGGCATATCAGGGCAATTCTATTTTGAATATGCAATAAGCCTAAGTCAGCCTAAGTCTCAGATGATAAATTACGTACCATTCAGAAGCATAATCTTCTTCTCGCTCCATGGAGTCTGTTGAGGAAAGAAATGGGCAATGGCAATCATCTTGCCATCCGTTGGGCCATCCGCTTGCTGCCAGCTCATCACCAAAGCATACAAGTCTGACTCAGACTCCAAGATCCGTTCAAAGGTCTTCTTGTACTGGTCTTCGGGTATTGAAGTCTCGTAGAAGTCGATGTATGCTCTGAAGAGAGTAGACCATTCGTCGAGCCTCCGATTCCGTAATCGAGGCGTCTGACTGGCCACTCGAGCCGAGCAGAACATCGAGATCCGTGCTGCCTCTTACATGATTTTGACAAGCCTCTTATCCCATGAGGTGCTCGGTCGTGAATTACCTATGGTTCTACCGAATCGCCGGTTGGCCAAGAGGGTTACAATGAAGAAATTTATGATAAAATACTTTTATTCTCATGACCCTGTTCATAACTCTATGAAAGGAATGGAAGGAAAGCAAGGCTAGACAGAGGATAGCATGCAATGCAATGCAAGGAAACAAACACACAGGTTCATCATGCGTGTTGCAACCACTGTTCTCTGTAGCACGACTTCGGGCAACTGGATAAGACAAATATGGAAATGTAAGAAGTGTGATCGACTCCAGAGAACCATACCGCCATCATCCAAATTCCGGAAGACTTTTTGTCGATTGCTTCGTACCCTGGAAAGTTGTCGTAGCCGCCGCATGGGGAGAGGTGCCCTTTGTCTCATTTAGGACCGAGGAAGACCAGCGTCGTGAACAGGTTGGAAAGAGCTCGCATTGTTCGATCGGAAACAGAGGAACAATGACCGATACCGAAATGAGCATTCCGAGCTTGATAAGGAGCATGATAGCCACGGCACTGGGCCAATTTCGGCAATGTATGAGGGGTTGGCGGTACATAGGGAGTGCCACGAAAGGGTTTTTCCATGGCACCGTTGCAGGGCAGAGCATCGAGCTCTGGGTTTGTAAGGGTGACCTTAGAGGTCGTCGACATCGATTTCCTTCTCGTCCTCGCTCTCGCGGTCCTCGTCGAACTCGACGTTGTCCTCGAGACCATCGTTGGCGTAGGTGTCGGTCTCGTTAATCTTGGCGTGCTCAGGCAGCTCACCGTAGGCCTTCAGGGAACGGGCCTCATCGGCGGTGTACTTCATGATAACATCGCCCTTCTCGTCCTGGTAGTCACGGAGCGAGAGAAGAATAATGTCACCCTGGTTGATCCAGACCTTCTTGCGCATCTTGCCACGGATGTGAGCCAGACGCTTCTCGCCATCGAAGCAAAGAGCCTCAAGACGACCGTTGCCGAGCATCTTCACAACCTGGGCATACTCTTGGCCCTCCTCCTTGAAGACGAGCTCACGCTTCTCATTGTCATTCTCGTTCTTGCCACGACGACGGTTCTTACCGCCCTGTTTTGAAATTGTTAATTTTTGTACGTCATTTGTGCGGTGTGCAAAGATATGGAAATCGAAGTGTCTCCCTTTGCCATATCCATCCAGCCACAAATAGAGATTCTGAGGGTCGAAAACTCATGGGGGGATGGTGGCGGGGCGACACATTCCAAAGGAGAGGGGCTGAATGTTTTGCGCGCTTACCTTTCCCTTGTTCTTGGGCATAGCGGCGGGGTGTGACCTTCACTGGACTCAAGTCTCGCTAAGTGTAGGTGCGTGATAGTTCTCCTCAAAAAAAGAGAGAGAAAAAAGATGGGTAAGTCCCCGGGTGTCTTGGTAGAAGGAAGAGCGAAGTGCGGGTGGGGGATCAGAGGCTGTGTCATTCAAATCTGCACTGACCTAATCAGGCACAAAGCGGCATTGTGTGGCAATTTGGCGCCTGATCGGTGAGGCTATCACCGCCTAGCTGGTGTCGGCAGAAAAAGAGGACGCGATGGAGATCGGGAGACAATTTCTGGGCTTCGACAACTGTTGAGTTGCAGAGCTGCAACTGCGTTGTCTGAACTTTTACGGTATACAATCAAACTTTACCACTATTCCTTCGTGATCTCTCCTCTCTTCGTTCCGGCAGATGAGCACGCGACGCATCGATCATCCTGAACGCATGAACTCCGCGGCCTCCCCATATCCTCGATAAACCCTCCCTATAAATCGCTATGGTTTCGATTGGTTCTTTCTATCTTAATATTCGTTGCTTTCGTTTGGCACCCCTTTGCCACCGTTAAGCCCACGTCATGAAGTTAACTTCTTCAACCAAAAATCTGAGCTTGATATACAGTTCCAAACATGTCCTACCTCCGGTTGCCGCACGTTACTTGGGATCTCCAGTCCATCCGATTGCTCCAAAGATCGCACACATCTGGGAAGGTCGAGATCGGGATATTCTGTGGTGGAGAGTATCTGTTTCACACATCACGCAGCTCAAACGAGTGGTTCGCTCATTATGTGCTCGAAGGGCACGCCTTGCTTTTGAGCTAGCCTTGAAAGAAAAAGGCTTTGATCGCTTAGGCAGACCGCTGCTTTCGTCTTTCTCATGGCTTCCTCAAGATCCTCTCACTGGCTCTGTGGATCTCATTGTTCGCCCGTCATTCGTCAAGCAGAGCTTCGAGACGGTCCAACACGATGCACGCTTGGTCTTGGAGGGCTTGTTAAAGCAACGTGCAATGCACAATCGGATTCCATACCCAAAATCCGACGTTCCCCCTGGAATGGAAAAGGCTTGACCTGTACAACACTTTCTGTACTATATTACAACTTTCTACCCGTACATTATGGAGAACCAGCATTGCGTGGCGTTTTTTGGCGGAGACTATCCTGCATCAAATATTTGCATCTTTACTCGGAACAAGAAATGTACACTACTCTCAAAAAACCTGCCAAAGTAGATGACGTTCTTTGTTGATGGAATGAATATAGAAAGTATCTTTAGTTCCCGCCTCCAGCCTCGCTAAGTGCCGATCTGGCGGAATCAACACCCGTGCTCAGTACCTGACAACCATTTCCCCATCAACATCAACCTAACCCCCACAACTCAGTATTCCTCCACCATGCTCGTCTCCTTGACTGTTGGCAAGGTAGACGCCGGTGTCGCCGTGCTCCTGACCCAGGACAACCGCCTCGTAAGCTTCAACCCCCTGGTCGCCTGAACCCCAAACATGGGAACTGTTGCTTGCGACCGTTGCGCAAGATCCCAAACATCAATGGCATGCTGACTGAGATGGATACAGATCGAATTCCCCTCCGTTCTCCTCCCTAACAACATCTCCTCGGGCAGCATCGTCGACATCACCGTTGCGCGCAATCATGCCGCTGAGACCGCCAACGCATCCGCCTTCCAGTCCCTGCAGAAGCGCATCTTGAATACCTACGGTGTCAAGGCTCCGTCGCCACCTGTTCTTCGCCTGCGCAACGCTACTCAGACTTCCCTTGTTCTTGAGTGGGACCCAATCGATCTGGCTACCGCATCCTTGAAGTCACTCTCCCTCTACCGCAATGGCTCCAAGGCTGGCGCGATACCCCGTCCCCTGGAGACGCGCAGTACTAAGATTTCCGGCCTGGCCATTCATTCCGAGTACACGTTCCATCTCGTCTTGCGCACAACCGCTGGTACCTACCAGTCCGAGAAGCTGACGTGTCGGACACACAAGATGACCGACTTGTCCGGTATTACCGTTACCCCTGGAGTTCTCGATCCGCAGCGCAAGGAGGCTTTGGGTGTCGCTTTGGAACGCATTGGCGGCAAGATGATTGACTCAGTTCGGATTGATACTACACACTTTGTTTGTACTGAGGGTCGGGGCCCGCTGTGGGAGAAGGCCGTTGAGATGAACATCCCAGTCGTTGTTCCGGAGTGGGTGGACGCTTGCGAAACTGAGGGTACGATTGTCGGTGTGCGCGGTTACTATCTTGGTGCCGACCCCAAGGCCCGTCATCTCAGCACGATTCACGGCTCTTCTCACCAGAGAACGACCTCCACAATGTCCACGGCAACACTTGCCAACCAGAGCCGACCAAGTGAACAACCTCAGTCACCTCCTCGGCAGAATCAGATCCCCGAAGAGCCGCCTCTGACGCCGTTCCCTGGTGGTGAGACAAGCGCTCAACCTCAAGCACAGACAGAAGAGGTCGGGTCGGAAGATGAAGACGAGCTGCCCCCTCCTCCTCCGCCGCCTAAGGACGAGGCCGAGAACGAAGAGGATCCCGCTCAAACAAACGGTCATATGGAGCCCGAACCTGAGCCAGAAGTGAAGGTCGAAGAACCAGAAGACGAGCCAGAGAGCAAGGAAGACGAACCCAAAGAGACTACACTTCCTCAACACTTGCCTGAAGGAGGTTCCGCATCACCAGAGGACCAAAGCGCTAATAGCAAAGGCAAGGAGGGAGAAAGTGACTTTAACGAAGTCCCTCTCTAGCAGCCTTAGCCCCATCCGTCTTCCAGCATATCGATCATTGCGCCAAGTTATATCGAGCGGTCCGGCGCGCCTACGACTATATCCAGTACAGTTCCATGTCCACCGATTTTGGTGCTCTTCTATAGGCAGGGGTTTCAGTTACGAAGTGTAACGCTCGCCCTGTTTTTTTCCTGCCTTGCTGCTTAATGTACAGTAGATAGCTTTCCTAATGCACTGACATTTCCAATTCGATTCTGAGATTCCCTAATATTGGACCAAATATGAGCAATAAGTAGCGAGCCAAGGCCCGAGCTGTCATTCACTATGAAATCTATCATCAACAGTCGTTAAAAGGTCAGATGTTCCGCCTGATGCATGTACAAATGCGAAAGAAAAAAAAAGCCAGGCTTTTATGTAACCTGCAAACCAGGGTTCTGTCCAATGTATGTCCTTAAAGCACGTTGCGGATAACGTCGTCGATGGCCTGTGCCACGTATTTGACGTTCTTCTCGCTCACTGTACACTGGTTAGTACCGTACTTCAAGTATAGAGGGCGTGAATGCTTACAGCCACTGATGGAGGCACGGCCGGATTTCAGCAGGTAGATGTGGTACTTGTCCTTGAGTGCGTAGACCTGCTTGGGGGTAAGACCTGTGTAGGAGAACATGCCGTTCTTTCAAAACTGATTAGTACAAAGCTCACGATATCAAACAATGAAGCAAGACTCACCTGCTCAACGATGTGTTCCCAGGTACCAGGGGTCTGCAGGCGAACCAACTCATCATAGAGAGCCTGACGCATAGACTTGATACGCGAACTCATGACCTGCAGATCCTGGTGCCAATCGGCAACCAGCTCGGGGTTGTTCATAATCTTCTTAACAATACTGCATCCGATACGCGGGCCCATGGAGAACTCGCCACGGATCAAGTGGCAGAGGTTGTTCACGACAACGTCACGAATAGCAGTAGACTTGCGGTTTAGAACGTAGTGGTAGGCACCAACACGTTGGCCGTACAGGCCGAAGTTCTTGGAGAAACTCTGAGCAACACACATTTCCATATCGGGCTTGTTGTTGAAGAAGTAGCGAACCGCCCAGGCGTCCTCCTCGATGGAGCCGGAGGCAAAGCCCTGGTAGGCGGAATCGAAGAAGGGGAAGAGCTTCTTGCGTTCGCAGAGGTCTGCGATGGCGATCCACTGCTCCTTATTCGGGTCCAGACCGGTGGGGTTGTGTGCGCAGGCGTGTAGAAGGACGGCGTCGCCTTCCTGGGCCTCGGACTCGAGGGTGGACATCATGCCCTCAAAGTCGAAGGATCGGGACGCAGCGTGATAGTAGGGGTATGTCTTGCGGGGAACGCCGGCGAGCTCCCAGATGGTCATGTGGTTGGCCCATGAGGGGTTGGACAGCCAGACGGTGCGAGGCTTGTAGTGGTGGGCCAGGAACAGGGCGCCCAGGTGGTTGGCACCGGTACCAGCGACGGTCTGAACGGAGGCGACTCGGGCCTTAGCCTCCTCGTCCTTGCCCTCGCCCTCGAAGCCGAACATCAGGTCCCGCGCAATCTTCAGGAACGGAACGTCGCCCTCGATGGCGGTGTACTCGTGGCGCATGAGGTCGTTGTCCTTCTCCAATTCCTTCTCGGCTTTCTGGACGACCGGGAGCGGCCACGGCTTGCCATCATCTGTGCGATAGACGCCAACACCGAGGCTGACTTTCTGGGGGAAGGTATCCGCAAAGTAGGCACCGTTTAAGGCGAAGATCTCGTCCGGCGGGACAGGGGCCACATTGAGACGAGTAGGGACTGATTCCATGGTAAGGTTGTTGGTGCAACTGAAGATTCAAATTGTTCGGTCAATTGCTTCAGGGAGTGATTCGGAGAGAAGTATGAGTATATGTGACAAAATCGGAGTCCGGGTCGACGCTGAGTCAACCGATATCGCCGTCCTCTTTTTTTGCCCCGCGGGAAGTCCCGCTTAATGCCGGTTTCCCAGTTCTTTCATGCTTTCGATATGCCATCTTGCTTTTGGGTAGTCACAAGATCGATTGCGCCGCCAATATCCTTGGTTATTGAACTGGATAGGTGAGAAATTAGGAAGAGTTCGACCCCAGATCTTGGTCCTGGAGCGAGTAAACTTAAATGATCAGCGTAGAACGTCATTAAAATGCGGGCTGACTGGCTCTTTCCATGGTGGGAAGACAGCCTTGTGTTGTTATCTCTCTGGGATAGATTAGGAGACTGGCTTTGAGTATATTCTGTTATAAGATGATGCAACAGACCAAGTTGATGCGGGTCGAGAATCCAAGGCTGGGCAGATCTATAGCGGCGGGAAATATATAGATGCTGGAAGTATTGTCTCCACACCCCATTTGTTGGAGATAACATAAATACAATGCGATTAACAAGGAAATCGCTGCTGACACTCCGCATGCGTATTTGAGCTGATGCTATATCGGAATGAAAAGAAGCTGATAAAGGTAATCAGGTCAACCCCGCATTGTGTGACGGTGAGGAGTACCTCAACAGTCTTATAAACATGGCCCAAGCCTCCTCTTCTCACATGTATACGCCTGGAACTACTCTGGAACTTTTTCAACTGCCCACAAGCCCAGTATATCCGATCAACATGGCGCAGCAAAAGTGCGATCGCGGTGATCCTGCCCTACACGCGTTTCGTGCTCACGAGATCCGACAGCCACTTCATAATAGCATCCCCGCAGAGCTTTTGCCTCGATTTGACCCCGTCTACGTCAAGTACTACTACAAGTACAATGCTGGACGTTTGCATACTCATGAGGTGCCAATAGAAGAATATCGTAAGGACCCGGCGAGGTACACTGTCTTCTATGGTAGTGAACCAGGGCCCGATGTCTTTCGCATCACGGAACAGCTGTGCCCCGTTGAAGGAGGGGAGATCACTATTCGCATCTTCGAGCCAGCACCGAAGGACGATGACCACGGCCAGCCTCTCAAGAGAGCAGCCTATGTCAATTTCCACGGCGGTGGATGGGTGTTTGGTGGGCTCGGCACTGACCATGATTATTGCAAAAGGCTCGTTCACGCACTTGACGGGTCCATGGTTGTTTTCGATGTTGATTACCGACTGTCGCCCGAGTATCGGTTTCCTGTTCCCGTAGATGATTGCTGGACAGCCTTCAATTGGGTATGGACTTGAATGCGCGGCAGTGAAGCAGCCCAAGCTAATTGAGCGCGTCCGTCTAGATCCGCTCCCAGAAAGCAGAGGAATTAAACCTCGATCCAGATCGATTCGCTGTTGGCGGACCATCGGCTGGAGGTCATCTTGCTGCCGTTGTCAGTCACCTCTGTCGCGACGCGAAGATCCCTCTACGCCTACAGGTATTGAGCGTGCCAGTATGTGACCTGCACAGTGTCTTTACACCAGATGGCAAATTTGATCGCAAAAATTGTCCCTACGATTCCTATCGAGAGATGGAATTTACACCGGCACTTCCCACGGCACGTATGGCATACTTCCATCGACACTTCCTAGGTGTGCCTCGACCGGCGGCTTTGGACAAGGTGAGTTGTGAGACGGTTGGGATATCAAAACAGCAAGCTGACTGCACAGGACTGGAGAATATCGCCGATGTTTGCCCCCAACTTTCAGGACATGGCCCCTGCGCTGGTCTCAACGGCAGAGCTAGATCCTCTCCGCGACGAAGGAGAAGTATATGCGGCCAAGCTCAAGACTGCGGGAAATCGGGTCGAGCTGTATCGATATGAGGGCACACCACATACTTTCCCGACCTTGGAAGGACACCTGCATAGTGGGCGACTGCACCGGGAGAAAGTGGTCGAAGCGTTGAAGCGCGAGTTGCTCCAGGGATGAATGGATAAGAGCGGGTACCGTACAATACATGTAATTAGGAGCAATACACGGTGACAAACCCCGACGGCCCGCGTCATCGTGTCATGCCGATACCGGGAAGATTCGGCATTGTGAGTCGGAGTCGACACTCGTTTTTTGTTTTTTTAAAGGGAGACAGTCTGCTCTTGACCCTTGACCCATCGCGAGCGAAGCCAATTGGCATCTACCTATCATTTTCTTGGTAGTACAGCTTCAAATATTGCAATCATGATCCCTGCTACCTCCCGAGCTGCGGTGCGCTCTATGGCCACCTTGACACATGCGACCAGAGCTGCCAACCCCGCAGCCCGCAACCTTCTGTCGGTTGCTGCTCGCTCTCCGGCTGTTACCCGTGCCCTTAGCTCTAGCCGTCAGATCAGCCAATTCCCCCGCATTCAGACCCTGAGCAACAGCAAGAGAGCCTTCAGCACAACCGTCAACATGGTAAGAGGAGCTGCTGTTTGCGCCTGGAACCTTTGCTAATGCGCCACGGTCTAGTCTTCCGCTTCCCGCACCGAGAGCGATGCCTTCGGCGAGATCCAGGTGAGTGACATCGTATCAAATCCCCGCTGAATGCTCTGAAACTGATCAAGGTCGTGATTCTAGGTTCCCGGAGACAAGTACTGGGGTGCCCAGACCCAGCGGTAAGACGATATCATTTCGAATGCGATGGGATACAAGTGCAGGATGCTGATACAGTTTTGGGAACAGCTCCCTGGGTAACTTCGACATCAACCAGCCCCAGGACCGCATGCCCGCCCCCGTTGTCAAGGCTTTCGGTATCCTTAAGGGTGCCGCCGCTACCGTCAACATGAAGTACGGTCTTGGTAAGTGTTGGCTCGGCGCATTTTGGACTGAACCGGATTATTAACAAGAAATAGACCCCAAGATCGGTAAGGCCATCCAGCAGGCCGCCGCCGAGGTCGCCGAGGGTAAGCTCCTCGACCACTTCCCTCTGGTCGTCTGGCAGACCGGCTCCGGTACCCAGTCCAACATGAACTCTAACGAGGTCATCTCCAACCGCGCCATTGAAATCATGGGCGGCACCATGGGCACCAAGAAGCCCGTTCACCCCAACGATCACGTTAACATGTCGGCCTCCTCCAACGACTCCTTCCCCACCGTTATGCACATTGCTGCCGTTGTCGAGCTCGAGAACACCCTCCTGCCCTCCCTCAAGGCTCTCCGCAACGCTCTGCAGGAGAAGGTCGAGAAGTTCGACCACATCATCAAGATTGGCCGTACTCACTTGCAAGACGCCACTCCCCTCACTCTGGGTCAGGAGTTCTCCGGCTACGTCGCTCAGCTCGACCGTAACGTCGAGCGCGTCGAGGCCAGCATCCCTCACCTGCGTTTCCTCGCTCAGGGTGGTACCGCCGTCGGTACCGGTCTGAACACCTTCAAGGGCTTCGATGAGGCTGTTGCCGCCGAGATCTCCAAGATGACCGGCACCGAGTTCAAGACCGCCCCCAACAAGTTCGAGGTTCTGGCTGCTCACGACTCCATTGTCGAGGCCTCCGGCTCCCTGAACACCCTTGCCGGCTCTCTGTTCAAGATCGCCCAGGATGTCCGCTACCTTGGCTCCGGCCCCCGCTGCGGTCTCGGCGAGCTGAACCTCCCCGAGAACGAGCCCGGTTCTTCTATCATGCCCGGCAAGGTTAACCCCACCCAGTGCGAGTCCCTTACCATGGTCTGCGCTCAGGTCATGGGTAACCACGTCGCCGCTACCATCGGTGGCATGAACGGCCAGTTCGAGCTGAACGTCTTCAAGCCCGTCCTGATCCGCAACCTGCTCCACAGTGTCCGCATTTTGTCTGACGGCATGGACAGCTTCCGTTCCCACCTCGTGGATGGCCTGCAGGCCAACGAGGAGCGTATTAACTCCCTTCTGCACGAGAGGTATGTGTCTACTTTCTCTCCCTTCCCCCCTTGATTAATGGCCAAACCCTAACACGCATTTTAGTCTGATGCTCGTGACATGCCTGAACCCCGTCATTGGCTATGACATGGCCTCCAAGGTGGCCAAGAACGCCCACAAGAAGGGTCTTACCCTAAAGGAGAGTGCTATGGAGCTCAAGGCTCTCAGCTCCGAGGAGTTCGACAAGTACGTCCGTCCCGAGCTCATGCTCGCTCCCAAGGAGTTCAAATAAATGGAGCAGCAGTGCTGTCTCCCCTGTGCTACTATAGACAAGACCCGATAGGGTCTGTATACTGAAATCATCTTTGTATTCTGTTGGCTCTGCGGATCTATCGTAGCGGGGCTATTTTTGGCCACTTTATAAATAGCACCCCCGGTCGGCCTTAGCAACGAGGCTTGTACTATGGTAGAAATCGGAGATACCGATATGAACAGTAGTTCTTGTATTTTCAGAAGAACGAAAATCGGCAACGCAAGAATCCACCATAACCTAGACTGGCATGGAGGGCGTATAAATAGATGACGCAGAAAATCAGGGGTGTCTCACCTGGCGGAACCGTGGACCGCACTTGTTGATCCGATCGATTTTCCTTCTCCTTTGAATTACTTCTTTTCGCCCTTACCCACTCGATTTCAAGTCAATCACAATCCTCAACATTTAAAATTTCAAGGCCGTCGCACTCGTTGATCTCCCTTGCGCTCGAACCCCGCCATCTCGCCCCCTCCTCATCAACAAGAAACTTGCGCTCCATCTCCAACCCTCACCCCTCAAACAAACATTCAACAATGGCTGCCCCGATCATCTCTACTACTGCTATCGACACCAAGCCCATCATGAACTCCACAGTCACCCCTATCGACCTCGAGGATGGGCCCCTCTTCCCCGCCTCCCTCATCTCTCCCGAAGTCATCTCCGTCCTGCCAACAGATTACACAATCCGCCCGATCCTGCGCTCTGATTTCCACCGCGGATATCTGGACGTTCTGCGCGTGCTGACGACCGTTGGCGAGATCAGTGAGGAGGCATGGAACAAGCGTTTTGACTGGATTCGCTCCCGCAACGACGAGTACTACCTCCTCGTTGTGTGCGACGGCGAGGACCGTGTCGTTGGCACTGGGTCTTTGATCGTCGAGCGCAAATTCATTCACTCGCTTGGTATGGTTGGGCATATTGAGGATATTGCCGTGGAGAAGAACCAGCAGGGCAAGAAGTTGGGACTGCGCATAATTCAGGCCTTGGATTTCGTTGCCGCTCAGGTTGGTTGCTATAAGGTACGTCTCTTGTCTTCTGACTTAATTCTCGATTTTGAATGTGTGCTAAACTTTCGCAGAGCATTCTCGACTGCTCTGAAGCCAACGAGGGCTTCTATGTCAAGTGTGGCTTCAAGCGTGCTGGTTTGGAGATGGCTCACTACTACTGAGTCTGGTCTCTAGTATTATATTTATTCTTTGATTCGGTTGTTTACCGGCCGGTCTGGCGTTCTGGGCATTCTGATTTTCTGGAAATGTGTCTTTGCAAAAACCATAGAATTTGCCTTTTTGCCGATAAAGCTTGAGCCTCATGTTTTGCGCCGTGCAGGGTGTTACCGGAAGCGATCCTGGAATCGACCGAGGAGCTTTACCAGCAATTCTAAGTCATGGGGGATCTTGAGCTGAGCATTTCGGTTTGTAAGACCTTTCAAGTTTGTACCATAAGCGTTTCATTTTGTGATCTCGGGCAGCATTCGGTCTTTGGTCTGTAGGGTCGATAATTAGGAGGATGGCTTAGATCGTAGATGCATAGATGCACTGCAATTTGACCAGTACAACAATCTACACTACATGTTCCATAGCCACGTATGATCCTTTAGTCAAGGCTACAGGCCAAGATATTGAAAGCCGTAGTTCGATATTGAATTACATTGCGTATGTCGCATATGGAAGGCCAATGGCAAACCCAAGCGAATTCCAAAGTCCACAGTCCATATGGAAGGAAAGACAAGAACTTTACTGGTAGATACTCCACGGCTCATGGCAGTTGCCAGTTAGTTGCCAAAGGCAGAGAAGAGAGACGAAATCATGCGTAGAGATATTTTGTTGATTCCTTTGTTCCCGTTTTTTTCTGCATTGCATTGTATTGCATAAAGTGTTTCAGAAACAAGGTAATGACCCGAGGCCGGTCCCCGAAAGTTCCATCATATCGCGACCATCACACACGAACACCTCCATTCCCAACCAGATATCAAATTTAGCGGGACTTGGCGGCGACCTTGGGGGCGGAGCCCTTAGCACCCTGCTTGGAGATGGGCTTAGCACCACCCTTGGTAGCGTTCTTGGCCTTCTCGGCCTTCTTCTTAGCCTCGTTGGCGGACTTCTTGTCCTTGGCGTCCTTGATGGCCTGCTTGCGGGCGGCCTCACGAGCCTCGGGGCGGACGGAGCGGCGCTCCTTGATCTGCTCAAGGGAGGCACCGACGATGGCACGCTGGTGCTTCACAACACGGCGGGTACGCTTCTTGGCAACCTCCTGTATATCCAACCTGGTCAGCTATCCGTCTCAAATCGTACGTCATTCCTTGTGTGGTGTCTCAATTCTTCTTCTTGTGCTGCCTCTCTGAGTAACCAAATGCCGTTGAAGACCATTCGAACCCGAAAAGGCAGCCTTCGTAGTCCCACCACACAATCCATCAAAATTCAAGGGAGCAACGGGTGACCGACCTCAGAGATACCCTTGCGGTGCTGGCGACGGTAAAGGACGGTCCAAGCGATCCTGCGGGGGTTCTTGCGCTGAAGGAAAAGCGACTCGGACTTGCCATTCTGGAAGCGGAAGATCTTGCTGTCGCCACGGACGTACAGCTTACCCTATTGACACCAAAAAAGGACAAAATTAGCACCCGAGAGATTCAAAGCAAAGCGTTGTGTGCGCAAATATTCCAAGCATTCGTAGGGACGTGTCAAGAGGGCATGTGGTGATTGAATCGCGATGTGGTGATAATGTCGTTGGTTCCGCACAAATCCTCCTCTCGCACACGTAAATCGACGGGGATGAAGAACGCACCTTGCCAGGGTAGATCTTCTGACCGCTGAAGGAGTCGTCGTAGGTACGCATCTTGACGGGTGATGCGCTGACGTGTGTCGGTTGGCGTTGGGTGATGGTCGAAAATCGGGGATCGCGATGGTCTCGTTGCTGGGTCCAATTGTGGTGCGCCTCGCTAAAGTGCGACACGTGATCCGCTCTGCCCTTTGCGGACTATCTTCACGTGATGTAGCTCGGAGGGGCTTATCGCGGGACTAGGCCCTTTTGGGACATATGACGATTCACTTGGTCTCGAAGAACTTCGTGATTTCTCAATGAAATTGTCCTTTCGAATTATGGGGCCAATGCTTTTCTCATCAAGAAAGATCCAATATTCCAAGTTCATGTTTACTGATCTAGACAGGAAACCAAAAGGGGTTAAGTTCTACTCAAAAGAGACAGACGGGTCATAGTTCGATAGGAAGCCAGCTCAATTAAAGACCGGAAGATTTCCGGTTGAACATGAATTTAAGTTAATATCATACCACTCCCTCTGTTCTTATCCAATTTTACGACTTCTAGTCCGGACTACCATCGGACAAGCCTGTCTAACACCATGCCTCGGATGTACATTGTGTTGACCCTCATCGGTCTCAACTCGTAGAGGTGAGCGTAAGAATAATTACGCAGGAGGCCATCGAACGATACAAGAACAGCACTCCTGTCTATTGACCAGCTTGCGTATCGTAAGCACTTGCTTTCCTATTGCTCTAGTATTGTTCTCAAGCTTTTCTTCACTACCTACCTATGCCGTCAACAAATTTATTTGCTTGGCTGCGAGTTCCGCTAAAGTTGGAAACATCGTTTACTCGTGACCTTCATTCGCTTATCATCCAGACAATTCAAGCCCTTGGATCTTGGTAAATTTGAAACCTTTATTACTTCCTTTCTGACTTAACCTCAACGCGCACAGAATAGGTCACGCCCGACACCCAAAAGGGAACGAATCATATTCAATAGAAGTATTTGTCGGAAGAAGCGAGTGACTATTGTTCAGTCCTGTCAGAAAACATCTTCATCTGAACAAATTCCCCTACTACACCTACCAACGCATTATGTTGTCTCACTAGTTGATTTTCATCATTTATGTTGCAGCCTTCGCCAAGGTCTGTCGCCAGGTATACACGCAAGGGAACATGCAATGGACAGTTCTGCAGTGGACAGTGTTGCAATGGACCATCATGTTTCTCATGGCAAGCTTCAACTGGTTTCTATTTATTACTATCACCCAAATCACCAACTATAGGAACGACCACCCGGACGAGATGTTTAAAATTCTACTCGAGTCTCTCTGGATCATAGCGCCCTGGGCCGCTATTGTGGGCATAGGGGTCATTCTCGTACGCTTCCGTGATATCCCATGGCTTTGTCTCATTACTGACAAGAGAATAGATGGTGATTGATAGATGTGTGCAGGCCGAGAAGAAGTGCAGAAAATGCTATCAATATACCAATTGATGTATTGACTACTTTGCTTAACCGCTCACTATTAAACGAAATTGATGCTCTACCTTATCAACGATTCTGGCTTGGCCAAATCGATATGATGGGCGTATTCTACTAATGTTCTCATGACATATACTTGCTAGGCTATGTGGGTTGTCTGCTTCAAATGTTGTTATTTTGTATAGCTGGTTTGGTGGCAGTCAGAAAACGTCGCCGACATCTGACTAATCTTTCAATCCATTATTGCTCAAGAAATGAGTTTTCTCTGCAAATGTGCCAGGCTTTGCTAGGCACTCTTTGAAATACATGATCGTCCGTTAGATAGTGAATGTTTCCATCCGTGATACAGAACATTGAATAGGAAAAAAATACTTTCAAATCACCTGCAAGACTTTATCGATGTCGTGCATTGATTTTCTAAAGGCCTTGCGGAATATCCAAAGATGTGTCTCAGCAAATAAAACCACGCCAGAGGCGGGTCGCAGTGATATAACTTCAGATAACACAGTGGAGTCTATGAAAAGTTCTCTGAGTCTGGATAAGCCATTGCAATCAAAAATGGATGATGGTAGTGTAGGTGGTTTCACGCTCAAAAAACAAACAAGCCTGCCTGCCCCGAGGGCCTAGCGTATAGAAAACCCGTCTCTCTCTTTTCTCATGGTCACATCATAGTCGATCATGCTCAGGTCATGGCATGTGTCCGGGTCCACTCCTTGGCAGTCTGAATCGCCGCAGGCTCATCATCCTTCCAGCGCTGAGCGACATCATTGGCGAGAGGGTCATCGGGATTCGGTGCTCCAAGAAGGGCTTGGATGGAAAGCAGGATAGTGCGGATCTGGAGGGCGGGAGACCAGTTGTCTGATTACATGTTAGGATCTTCAACTGTCGCAAATGTCGGTTCCTCTTACTCTTCAGGACATCCAGGCAGATACGGCCAAGGCGATCGATGTTGGGGTGGTAGATCTTGGTCAAGAAGCGGATCTTGGGGGGTGTCATGGGATAATCGTCGGGAAGGAAGAGCTCAAGACGGAAGATTCCACCTAAAGTGAACAATGTTGGTTATTGAAGAGAAGAATGAGACTTTGAAACCATGCATACCCTCGTATGGAGACTGAGCAGGGCCGTGAATCGAGACATCGAAGTAGCGCAGGTTATCTTCATGGGGAACTGCGTTGATACCGGGGACCCTAAGCGTCGCGAAAACTAGTATTAGCAACAACCCAACTCCGTGGAATGGACGATCTCTTACGGTTCCGCCATGAGGCGCTCCGTCTCCTTGATGATGCGTTTTGGCAGGGCCATTTCGACTGCTTCTTGGTGTATAGATGGTGGGTAATGCTGGGGTCAAAGGACTGGGAGAAGAGTTGCCGAAGAGACGAACACCAGCGTCAATTCCAAAGACCAATACAGCGAACGTGAACCAAAGACAAAACAGTAATCACCGTAACTTGCCGAGGGGCACTTGCATCGCGGGGCTCTGCCGCCGTCCGTACGTCACACGTGATCCACGCCACGTTCACAGCCACACTTTGACGCACCGCCACAACCGTTGCTCTCCGCGTTATCGCAGCTCCGCCTCCGGCACGCGACGAGCTGATGCTCTGCAGGGATCATATTGCGGACGAAACCCACCATGGGCGCATTCGCAGTACATCACTTCTCACATCGTGCATGAGAAGTTAACTTTACGACTACCGCCAAGGCCCGGATTGGCCCAGCCAGGTCATCACCGTTAAGATGTCGAGCTCCATGGAACCACGGCCACTGACGTCGGCCTATGAAAGCCCGACATTTGACGAAGACAGTTCGTTTCATGTGGAACAACCGGTGGGATCGATGTCCATATCTCCGTGCGGACGAGATGTGGTGCTGGCATCAAAGGAGGGTCTCCATGTCATCGACTTGGATTCCCCATATTCTCCACCCCGCTATCTACCTCACCATACACCATGGGAGGTGGCAGACGTGCAGTGGTCGCCATTCGCGGCGCGCGACTACTGGGTTGTGAGCACATCCAACCAAAAAGCGCTGGTGTGGAACCTGGCAATGAAGACATGGCAGAATTCCATCGAATTTGTGCTGCATGCTCACTCGCGAGCAATTACCGATATCAACTTCAACGCATTTCATCCCGACATTCTTGCAACCTGTGCCGTGGACAGTTTCGTGCATTGCTGGGATTTGCGCACTCCGTCACGCCCGGTGATCTCATTCTCTGACTGGTTTACCGGTGCAACCCAGGTCAAGTGGAATCGACAAGATCCTCACGTTGTTGCTAGTTCGCATGATCGCTTTCTTCGGATCTGGGATGATCGTATGGGCGCATACCCGATTCGGTCCATTGAAGCCCACGACACGAAGATCTATGGCGTCGATTGGAATCGTGTTCGACGAGGCGCCGTGGCAACCTGTTCCCTCGACAAGACCATCAAATTCTGGGATTATACTTCTGATACTGAGGTACCGGAGAAAATGATTCGAACGCCGTTCCCCGTGTGGCGAGCCAGAAACACACCCTTCGGATGGGGAGTGTTGGCCATGCCACAGAGAGGGAACAGTGATCTACATCTTTATAGCCGAAGAGCGGGTGACGGTGCCAACCCTGATGATGACCTACCACTGGTTCACAGTTTCCCCGGCCATAAGGGTCAAGTGAAGGAGTTCCTTTGGAGAGCACGTGGAGGTGTGGATGGCGGAGTCGACCAACGGGAGTTTCAGTTAGTGACATGGGGAACTGACAGAGAACTTCGCCTGCATCGAGTAGATCCACAAATCCTGGAAGGCGTTGGGTACGAGAAGGGAAAGTCTTACATCTCTACTCGAACCGTGACGCGCCTGGGTGCGGTCTATCGAAGTTTTAGAGATGTGAACTCCGACTTGGACTTGGAGGACATTGAATCTGTGTCTTCAGTCAACCGACCTAAACCAAGCACTAATTACCCTGGCGGGCCAGGAATGAATGCTATCTCGATTTCCCATGCTCGCACCTGGACTAAGAGCGGTCATCCTGACAATGGCGTGGGCATGCAGCCGAGGTCAAACCTGAGAGCCGATACCAATCCAATCTCCTGGATGCGAGGCGTGAAAATTGCTGGCTGGGATATCGAAACCCTTGGAGACGAAATTAGTCACGTTGGTGAAAAGTTCACCAAGGTTGCTTTCGACTCGGTTGACGTGCGACAGCGGAAGATTTCGATATCTCTGAATGGGCCTTGGGGCGCAGAAGGCAACACATTATTCCTGAAAGTGGACATCAAGTTCCCCGTCAGCTATCCGAAAACCTCAATTCCGACATTCGCGTTTCAGAAGACAGCCGCCGTTACCGATGAACTGGCGTCGAAAATCACGGCTGAGCTTCGAACAATTGCCGAAACCTTTATGTCCCGAAAACGAGGCTGTCTAGAAGGCGTCGTGCGCTATCTCTTGGGCGAAAGCTCTCTGGAGGAGAGCATTGCATGGATCCTAGGCGAGACTGGCGATCATATCAAGTCACCGGTCAACGGCGATATCGAGGGCGAGTCGAGTGATGAAGACGAAGTCGGTATGACCCAAAGCCAAGAATTGGGGATGAGCTCTGAACTGCTCCGACCGGTTAATGCCAATGTGATGGTGCCTGTAGCCAAAGGATGCGGTGCGCTGTGGGCAAATGACGGCCGCCTGGTGTGCTTCTTCCCGCCAAAGAAGGACAAGTCTACAGCCCTCTTTGACGACATCGGGTTCAAAGAAATGAGCAGATTGTCGAGAAACGACAAGGTCTTTGAAGGCTTCGGGCGCCTGCAGACCAGCTCCCCGGGTCCGCGCATAACCGGTACAATCACGAGCACAGATGACGGCGCATCTGATTACTCCGACGATTCGTACTCCGAGACTTCCAGTTCCTCAGGATCGTCCGCTGATATTCTCTCCGGGTTACCGGCTCGTTTCCAGCCCCCGCAGACATGGCGTAGCGCTGGGAGCATTGGTATCTATCGCCCCCGGTCTACGGATCATTCTCAGCGTTCGACTGGCGGGGCTGCCACGGCTAAATCAGCCGAGTTTACAAGAAATGTTGTTTCTATTCACGACCTGAGTGACATGCTACCGGTGAAGCGTGAACTTGCCAGCAAATATCGTATCTGCGGGAAAGGGACTGATGTCGCTGCTCATAATGCCGCCGTCGCTCTCGACACTGGATGCTACGAATTGGCTCAAATATGGGGCCTCATCAAACTCATTTTACATGTTCGAAAGAAGACCGGCTCTCCTCCTCGACCGAGGATGGGATTGAAACATCTGTCGAAAGAATATGACATGAACTCGAGCCAAGTTCTTGGGGTCGGTCCGTACAAGGATATAGCCGGCAGCATCATCAGATGGGGAGATCATCCCTTCGGTAGCCATTGGCTTGTGCCTGCCCTCTTCGAGCATTTTGAGCGCATCGGCGACGTTCAAATGATTGCGATGCTCTCATGCGTGCTCTTGGAGGCCAACCACGAGGGCCAATTAGAGCAATTGCAAGATATTCGTTCTGACCAACAGGCTTTCTCTGCTGAAGTATCGTCTGTGGCGTCGACAGTTCAGAACAAGCTGCAGTCGCAACCAACGTCACAGTCACAATCGCAGCTCACGACGCCTGCTTCATCTGTTCCAAGAGATCCTACTTCTATGCCTCATACGTCAGCGCGTTCATCGAGCGACATCTGGCGCATTGATTCTACACCTCCATATTCAACCGGAACAACGCCACCGATCACGACTCGCCCGCGGGGCATTGCGGCTGATCGAAAGGCTATCAGCCACAATGTACCTATTGCGGCGTCCCCTGACCAGCATTCCCAACCGCGTAGTGGCGGATCTGGATTTGGGTCGGTGTTGGCATCCTCATTATCTCGTTCATTCACCTTTGGACCGTCTTCTGCATCGCCTCCTACAAGTGCATTTACCAAGAAGAAAGCAGACTCCAGCGAGAGCCCGAGTGTGGGAACAACGCAACCGGTATGAAAGCGGAACCCCTCTGTTATCTCTGAAGTATCTTGTTTGCTAATATTTGGATACAGCCTGTTTCAGACACCGAGAGTGATCAGCCCCTCAAGGCCACAAAGCCCACATCGAGATTCAAGGTCACATTCAAGAACAAGAGCGCGTTCGATGGGGATGAAACGGCGCCAGACTCTCTTCTCGACCGAAGCAAAGAATGGCTGTGGCGGTCATACCGCGGCGCGTATGCGGATCTCTTATCGATTTGGGAACTTCCCGTACAGCAAAGCGAAGTGCTCAAGATCGGAGCCGTGGCCGAAGATGCGGAAGACATGCATTCGAGTCAGTACTGGAGCAGTCACAGCCATGGCTCCAAGGAAACCGCACTTCCGGAGCCAACTTCTCCCAGCGAAGCTGTGTCAGGCATTGAAGCCCTTGATTTCCAACGCCATTGTGCTAATTGTGGCCATGCCCTTCGGCTCTCTATCTTTGCCCAAGTCCCCGTGGTAGACGATTCACCATCCCAGAATCATAGCCGAACCTCTCCAACCCGCCTTTGCCCCAACTGCAAACCTCGGCAACCACTGCCTACTAAGCTTCCCTGCGTCATTTGTGGTGAAGTGGTCAATGGAATGCTAGTTCCCTGTCTCAGCTGCGGCCATGTATGTTGCTTTGACTGCCACCGTAGCTGGTTCCTCCGATCAGGCGATCAATTCGACCATCCATTCGATGTGGCTGATCTGGCCAACACACTCCCATGCTGCCCCACCGGGTGTGGATGCAACTGCTCTAAACATGTCACCGTGGAGGTACCCATGCCCGCATGGGAACCCCTATCTCCACAAGTCAAGCATCAAAGCCCTAACGGGCCCCACCGGAGCTACTCATACGAGAAACGTCACCGCCGGCGCCAATCTGAACCCGTTGGCCCTGACTCGAGCAAAGGCAGTCGGAGTGGAACGGGGGGTACGAACACCCCTACAACCGGGGTTGGTCAGAACCAAGACGACCTGGATTTGTGGCAGACATCTTCACCGTTCGCATCTCTTGCGCGGGGTATGGGCGGCGGCTTGAGCCAAGGCCTGCGTACGAAAGAAGACCGCAGGAAGAACAGTCGCTCCGTGGCGCTAGCCGTACCCAAGCGCAAATGAGTTTTCTTGGGCAGAGTTTCTACTTTACTCTATTCTACTTGATATCCACCTTGTGTCCTTGTTATACTTTGTTTTATATAAGCGTTCGATACCATTTCGCAATGTACAACAGTGACTTCATTCAATCTCCGATCCCCGGATCCCACCTTGAGGCAAGGTTCCATAATTATACTCCGTACTCCGCAATCAGCGGATCCCCGATGATCGCCCATGAATCTGCGAGTCGTCAAAGCCGCTTACGTCGAATCCCCACCAACTTCCGAAGTCTACAGAGACGTTAGACGTTAGACGTTGAATCAAAGCGCTGTTGTTGTGCATTGACCTCTGCGGCAAGTGTGCATGTCCAGACCGGCCAATCGCGAGTCCGGGCCCCTGGCACTAACAAGAACATTGAAAACTGAACTACAGCAAAACTACAAGGAATCAAATGTGTTTTGTCATAGCTTCATTAGGATATATTCCTCTATGTCAGACAAGAGCACAAGGGCAATCTAGTATCTAATCCTGCCCCTGGAACATTGCGCCCTCTAATACCTTTAGTAAGGTCCAAGCTTACAGCTGCTTGAGGACGTTGGCGGCGGAGGACAAGTCGAGGGAGTTCTTAGCGACCTCCTTGGCAGCGTAGGTGACCTTGCCGTGGTCGATGATGAGCACGTAGCGGTAGGTGCGGCCCTCCTCATCAGCCCAGCCAATGGACTTGGAGAACTTGGCCTCGGGGTCGGAAAGGAACAGCTGAGATAGGATGTTAGCGGGGGGAAGTCAATCTAGGTAGAAGAATTGTGAACGTACAATGTCGTCGCCGGTGACACTGTTGGCCTTGCCCCAGGCGCTCATGACGTAGGGGTCGTTGTAGGCGAGGACGGCAACCTGGTCGACACCCTTGGCGCGGAGCTCGGGGAGCTTAGCGATGTACTCGGGGACATGGTTGGCGGAGCAGACGGGGGTGAAGGCACCTGTAGGTTGAGTGGCGGTCAGTAAAGGAACCTCGGGAGAAACAAATGGAAACAAGCGGTGACGAACCGGGCAGAGCGAAGAGGATGACCTTCTTGTCAGCCCACTTCTCGGAAGCCTTGTAGTTGATGGGGATACCGCAGGCGTTGATGGAACTGGCCTCCTCAGACCAGGGGATGTAGCTGTGAAGACATTGGGTTAGTGATGTTGTTATCGAGAGGAGGGGTCGCTGTTATGGTGGGTTGGGGGGGGGGGGGGGAAGGGATTGGAGGGGAAAAAACTTCACATACGAGAACACGACGTTCGAGGGGAAGCTGTCACCGGCCTTGAGAGACATGGTTACGATTGAGAATGAAGAATTTGGTGGGAGAGAATGAGAAGTAGAGTAGTTGTGGAAGTTAAGAAAGTAGAGATAAGAAAGATTGAGTTCTAGGGGTACGTGGCGGTTTTAAGCGGCCAGCGGCGCTTACACATATCGGCCCATCGGGATCACCCATATGATGAAAAGGTGGGACAATGGGCCCTATCCATGAGGTGATCCGATGCAGAAAGATACCGAACCGCATGGATTAGCAAGATGGACCGCCCGAGAACTACCCCGCTGACTTATCAGTACTTTCTTAGCGCGGTTTGGTGCCTTGGTGCCTGCGTGCCTTGGCGCCTCATCTGACGTGTGGTGAATCAGGTGACTGATGATTGGCCGGTGGCGCCTTCCTATCTGGGAAATGTATGCCGGAGGTACGGGAGTCAAACTCCGATGCGATTCCCGGTATCGGTGACTACTTGGAAAAGCATCAGGTCTTTGAATCAGAGTCCTTGGGCGATAGTGGTCGATATTCACAAGTGAGCGAGTCCCGACTTGCTGATCATGCATGATGGGTAGCCTCTGACACTATCATGCTTCTTGGTCTCTTTCGATCATGAGATGACGTTCCTTGGTGGATATCCTGCCAGGCATCTCGACAAATACTGATATGTTCCAGCGTTTCTAGAAATATCTAGATATTGCTGGCCTTGTTTTTCAATGCCTTTCTGTGATGATTCAAGGTGGCAGTTATCGGCCACCGTAGCCGTGTCGGTGCGGACGCTTCGAAGTATACACTGCCATGTCTCCAAGGTGGGAGCCACTTAGCAATATGCTTTATCTTAGTCAAAGAAGTTTCTGCGATAATGAGGCAGCGACGCAAATTCAAATCTTATCCTATTCTTTGCCTCCGTGACACATAGAGTCTACCGGCAGCATGGCCGATTGACCCTTCCGTCCGCAGGATGCCCTACGGCCGGGCGCCCTCCCGAGCATACAGTCAACTGCTGATAACTCTTGGATTACAGTTCCTTATCGGGCTCGATGATACTAACGGAGGGGTACTACGAGTAACACAGCATTCGGGACCCCCACCGTCTGATATGCTCGCTTGGAAGCCAGTCGGACAGGGGCCCGGCAGTGTCCAAGTCAAGATAGCGAGATCTACCAACTGTATCAGACACCGCGGGGTCATGTACCGGCGGGGTAGAACGATACATAATCTGGCTGTCCTGTTCTTGATTCAAAGACGACATTGAGAAGGAATTATTGCAAAGTTATTGCTTTCTCGAACAATGACTCTCTGGTTTGCTGGGAAATCCCCAAGCCCTCTTGTGGGTGATGTACTCACTGCATCATGGAATGTCCTTCCAAAACATGCCCATAAGGGATTTAAGGCACGGCGTTGTATTTCGACTCTACAAGCCACTGCGCAGAGTGCCACACAGTCTGCTGCTCCGCTTCCACCACTGGCCGTTCTTCCTACCAAAGTCCTTTTGAGATCTCTTTTGGTTGCTACCATCTCGTCAAAACCACTCCTTCTTCGCTCGTCTCTATGGGCGATGTCCATATTCTCCAAGCCTAACCGGGGCTTCCTGTTAGACGTCGACCGCAATCCAATTCTGCATGGCTTCTTGAAGAAGACATTTTATGAGCAATTCTGTGCTGGAGAGAATGGCAAAGAGACCAAGGCCACGATAAACGAGTTGAAGAATATGGGATTCCGAGGTGTCATTATGACTTATGCCAAAGAGACTGTCTTTGATCACAAAACCAATACCGAGCAGGGACTTGGTGTTGCTGCTCTGGAAAGTAAAAAGAATGACCAGGAGTTGGATCCCAGCCTGGCTCGCTGTGCCAATATTGAAGCATGGCGCAAGGGAACAATGGAGACTGTGGAGCAATTGGAAGATGGAGATTACCTCGCCGTGAAGTATGATCTATCCCATTCCCTTGACATCCATATGAGACTAACATTCCACCAGACTGACTGGGGCTGGTCCTACGGTTACCAAAGCCTTTTCCGCCGGAGAATTACCCCCTCAACAAATGCTAGACGCATTGGATGAAATGTGTACCCGCTGCAAAGAACGCAAGGTCCGAATCCTCGTCGACGGCGAGTCCCAGCATTTCCAATGGGGCATCCTCCGCATCACTCTCGAGCTGATGCGCCAATTCAACCGCGACGGCTACGCCCTCGTCTACAACAGTTACCAAGCATACCTCAAGAGCACTTCCGACACCCTAGCCAAGCACCTCGCCGCCGCCCAGGAAGAAGGTTTCACACTCGGTCTGAAACTCGTCCGTGGCGCTTACATGGCATCGGATAAACGCTCCCTAATCCACGATACAAAGGAAGACACAGATAACGCGTACAACAACATCTCCCAAGGCGCTTTGAAGCAGACCATCGGCGAATTCGGCACCTCTAAGCCCTTCCCTTCTACAAACCTCTTCCTGGCAAGCCATAACAGAGATAGCGTCATGGCTGCCCACAAACTACATAAACAGCGCCTCGCAGCAGGCTTGCCTACCGTGCCTGTCGGCTTTGCTCAACTACATGGAATGTCCGATGAAGTGAGCTTCTCATTGCTGGCACTCAAGGGAAATGATGGCACTCCCGAGGTTTACAAGGGTTCTACTTGGGGCGGTATGGGTGAATGTCTAGCGTATCTACTGCGGAGGGCGATTGAGAATCGGGATGCGGTGCTGCGCACGAATGATGAGTATAATGCGCTAAAGTCGGAATTCAAGCGCAGACTTCGGGCGGTGTTTTCGCCCTCCGCTTAGAGATAAGAAAGTCAAGTCAGAGTAACTGAATTCAACGAGATCAATGCTAGTTTCCAATTGTGTGACAAATTGTGTGCTATAATTGTCTTAGTGTAGTTTCGAGTGTCGTACTGGCTGGCCGTTTGCGGAGAATCTGGCGGTGGGCGATCCAGATGACCTGCGGGAGGCCTTCCGAGTGGCGGTGGCCTTCTGGATCTGGCTCTTGAATTCTAGATCCGTGTTTTGCGGGGGATACTATTTCCTGTTTTGGATAGCTAATACGCTTATTCCGACAGGCAGTGCTACTGAACTCAAGTCGTATCCCGTTTGAAGGCTAGCAGGCAATCGGGTTTCTATCTGTCATTCCAACATCAACTCCTGCTCTGTTTGGTCTATTTTCACCAAATACCTTCTCAAGTATATTCGAAGCATACAGGCTTCGAATGTACTTGAAAAGGTCTTCTGAAGCCAACTTTCAAGCAAGGGGTTCAGGCTGTGTAGCATGGCTTGGGGAGGTACAGAGACAGGAATCTTATTCTTATTAAAACCTTGAATAGTATGAAGAGTGGTATTTGCAATTGAAGATACTGATATAATTTTTGAAACAACTCGAATAACCTAAACTATACACATCAACTTCTATAATGATCTCATAAACTAGTGGTTGCTGGGGTATGTGAAGCCGTGCTGAGGGAAGAACTCCTCCTTGATCAAGCGAGGGCTGGTGAAGCGACGGAGAACGTCAGAGCTGCCGGCCTTGTCGTTCGTTCCACTGGCACGAGAACCACCGAAGGACTGCTGTCCGATCAGAGCAGCCGTTGTTTTGCAGTCTAAAAAGTAAGAAAAGAGAGTCAGCTTGTGTCACTAGATATGTGAAATCATGGTAAGCTTACTGATATAGAAGTTTCCTGCAGAGTAGCGAAGGGAATCCTCAGCCTCGCGGATTGCCTTGCGGTCCTGAGCGAATACGGCACCGGTCAAGGCAAAGCCACCTCCAGCCTCATCAACTTTCTTCAAAGTAGAGGTCCACTCGGCATCAGGGTAGACATACACCGCCAACACAGGACCGAAGATCTCTTCGTTGAAGAGCTGGTGGTCGGGCGCATCGACCTGGTAAACTGTGGGGTTTACATAGAAGCCAACGGAGTCATCATATGTACCGCCAGCAATGAGCTTCAGGGACGAATCCTTGTTGCTGTTGTCAATGATAGACTTGATCTTGTCAAATGAACGACGGTGAATCACAGGGCCCATGAAGGCCTCGAGATCCCTATCGGGGTTGCCCATAGTAATCTCCTGGACACCAGCCTTCAAGGCAGTGAAGAACTCATCGGCCCGAGACTCGGGGAGATACAGACGTGATGTAGCAGAGCACTTTTGGCCCTGGTATTCGAACGAGCCACGGATGGTGTGGTTGACGGCGCTAGGGATGTCGGCAGAAGGGTGA
Organism: Penicillium corylophilum; assembly: GCA_018410145.1. NCBI lineage: Eukaryota > Fungi > Ascomycota > Eurotiomycetes > Eurotiales > Aspergillaceae > Penicillium > Penicillium corylophilum. The sequence continues at coordinate 38,167 of JAGUQL010000021.1, forward strand.
ACAAGGTGAAAATTCTTGCCGCTGGTCTCAGCAACCACGCGAGGGAACTCGCGGTAGGACTTCTTAGCGATTCCCTCGCCGATCTTGCCATAGAGGGACCGGAAAACATCAGAGGAGCCGATGAAGTTCAAGCCAGCGAAGTCACGGTGTGAGAGAGCGACGTCGGTGATGGTTTCCGGGTCACCAGTCACGAATTGTATCACGTTCGGAGGAAGACCTGCCTCAAGCAGGATCTTATAGACAATGCTGCTGGCGTAAACATTGGATGGTGAGGGCTTCCACAGCACCACATTACCCATCAAAGCGGGACCGGAGATCAAGTTTCCACCGAGAGCAGTGAAGTTGAAGGGTGAGATGGAGTAGACGAATCCTTCGAGGGGACGGTAGTCCAGACGGCTATATCACCAATTAGCCACTTGCCAATCTCTCACCAGACCGGAGTTGACTTACCTCCACATTCCATTACTGCCACGGGTTGGCTGTCTCTCAAGGATCTCAGCTGCATAGTTGCAGTTCAATCGGAAGAAGTCTGCCAGCTCGGCTGCGGCGTCAATTTCTCCTTGCCAGATATTCTTGCCCTGGCCCAACATGGTTGCCGCGATCAAGTCGTAGCGGTACTTTCCAGTCACCAGCTCGGCGGCCTTGAGGAAAATCGCAGCTCGGTCAACGAAGGGAGTCTCTTCCCAGTCCTTCTTTGCCTTTAGCGCTGAATCAATGGCGGCTTTGGTCTGCTCCTTCGTGGCGAGAGGGTAGTTGGTGAAGACTGTGCCATGCTCAGCAGGTAAGGGCTGGTCCCAGGACTGTGCGCTCTTCTGGGCAATTCCGTCATAGACGATGTTGTTCTGAACGGGCAACTGAGATCGGAGCTTGGCCAGAGCTTCCTCGAGCTTGATGCGCTCCTCGGAGCCCCGCTTGTATGTAGGCTATTCAATTGTTAATAAAAGCGAACTTCATATTTGCGGTTGCGAAACGTACATTGGGCTCATTTCGGGGGTCTGGGAGGCGGAAAGGTGCTGTGGCTTTGCCGCGGATTTGAATCGACGGCCTCGCAAGATTGAAGCGTGGACGAGGCACAAAAGAACGCGCTGAACGCATGCTCATCAGTGTGGAGGTAGACATGGTGGTTGAGTTGAGTGATGAAAGCCGTGTCGATGAAGAGACATTTCGATGGCAGCTTACTTTTTATCATGCGACCCCTTCAGGTGCATCGGGTGGATGGCCGAAGAGGCACAGAGATACCCCGCTGCTCTTGGATCTATGATGCAGATTGTGAGGCGATAGAGCTTGGGCTCGGGAGACGCAGCGTCGGAAGGCCACCCGATGGTCCAACCCCACACCAGATAACACTTGGAGTAGGTAAACATAAAGATTGCTATTCTCTGGGAGTGACTGTCCCGTAAAGCGAAATTATAATGAGTGATGAGAATTTGCAAAGTTCCACGATAATCGAAACGCAGCATAGATCAGAAGAGCGTCCAGGCTGGAACAACTCCCTCATCAAACGCCTAACGGGCGACGTGGTTGCTGCAGCGTTGTCTGCTACGTTAGTAGCTCCAGCAGTGACCATAATTGACCGGTGAGTGGTATGTCCGGGTGAGAACGTTCTGGCTCTGACCTCCCAGGGCACTTGTCGAGAAGTCCTCTTCGAACCAGCCTCTCGTCCGCGGCCTCCGGAAGCATGCCTTCGCTGCCCTCAGACATCCTGCCCGATTTGCTTTCCAAGTACCATTTAGAATTATCTGGGCCCTTTACGGAGTAACATTCACGGTCGCCAATGGAACGGATACGATCGGCCATCAGCTCAAGGCGAAGGCGACGGGAACGATCACCTTTCTGTCGACAACCCTGGTGAATGTGCCGATGGGAGTGTGGAAGGACATTCGCTTTGCTCAGATTTTTGGCACCAAGGTCACGACTGCAGGGGTCACACAACCTCTGGTGCAAAATCTCAGTGTCGCGCGAGCAGCAACAGCCATCTTTCTCCTTCGCGATAGTGTGACCATCTTCGGATCATTCACATTGGCACCCCAATTGTCAGCGATGATACCGGACAATCTGGCTTCTCATCCGCATGCGAAGCCGGTTATCTCGCAGTTGACAGTTCCTGTCCTTACTCAATTGGTCGCAACTCCTCTGCACCTGCTGGGTCTAGACTTGTACATGCGACAACATCATGTACCGGTCGTCGACCGAGTAGTACAGTCCCAGCGATATTTGGCATCATCGACGGTGGTTCGATGCATTCGTATCATCCCGGCCTTTGGATTCGGGTGTCTGGCCAATATGGAACTACGAGCCTTTTTTCATAGAAATGTCATATCTTAAAAAACACAGATGACGTGTGGTGAACAAATTTCTTTTCCCCCTCTTTTTCTCGTATTTCCATGCATTTGTCTTTTCTATGTTCTAGAGCTTTATCTACTCAATGTCTAGTGTCATTAACATGCTCCGTCGTCTCCATCAACCGGGCCAGTGTGACGGCCTCTCGGAGAGCCCGCCCGATGTGACCACGAACACCTGCTTCCTCCATGACCATCAATCCGCCAATCGTGCATCCTTCGGGGGATGTTCCTTGGTCTCTCAGTACAGCCGGATGCATTCCCCCTTGCAACATTGTGGCTGTTCCTTGCATGGATTGGAAGATCATGGTATGCGCCAAATGTCTAGGAACGCCGACCGCCACAGCTGCATCAATAAGCGCGTCGCATATCACAGCGAAGAAAGCCGGGGTAGAACCTCCAACTGCTGTGGTCGCATTCATCAATCTAGGCTCGATTTGAACAGCGCGGCCAATTTTCTCAAAGATGGCGGTTGTGATTTGGAGGTGGTGGTCGGGCGGCGTAGGCTCCGAGACCTCGATGGCCGTGAGCGATTGGGAAACCTGGGCTGCAATGTTGGGGAGAGTGCGCACGACCCAGGCTCGTCCCGATTTGTTAGCAGCGGTAGTCTCGCTTCCGTAGATGGTCTGCTCGAGCTTGTGCCTAGTCCAGCCGGCGGCGATGCTGATGAGAAGTTTATCTTGTAGCGCCTCGCGCAATGAATGCTGCGTCAAGACCTTTTCAATATCGGCGGGGTCAACACCCAGAATGATCACATCGGACTCGCGCACAGCCTTCATGTTGTCGCCTCGATGAATGGACAGTCTATCCAGATGACCGGAGAATCGTTCCTTCAACTTTTGCTCCGAGTCTTCACTGCGCACACAGGCAGCGTATTTGGTGAATAGAGCCTCATCTTGAGGCGAATTGAGCAGGCTGTTAAGAATAGCACCTCCCAGGTTCCCTGAAAAAATAAGCTATGGTTGTAATTGCGGGGATCGGAGCTACTCACCACATCCTAAGAGGCACAGAGTTGAACTCTTCGAGTCAGTCATTGCAAATACCGAGGATGAAAAACCACTTATTGCGGTGCTATGTACGCTACGTTGTTTCCTGGCACGCGACTGGGATCACGATGAAAAAGCCACCCTTCATTTTCCCCTAATCTGTTCTCGCCCGCGTCGGCGGGGCCTCCGACGTCAGGCGGGTTGTTTTCTCCTCACGTATCTATCGCGGAGGTTCCACTCGGGAAGGTTCCCGATGATAGCACGATATGCCACCCCGCAGTATACACTGCCACGTCCGCTATCCTCTGGTCGATGCATGCTTGTGAGGTATTTATGATATGCGCCGGTAGCAAAAAGTGAAGCAAGACCGGGGAAGATTTTCTCGCGCTACTCCATCATGGGTGTATCCAAGTCCGACGCGATCATTATCGTCGGTGGAGGCGCCTTTGGCCTCTCTACAGCTCTTCATCTTTCTCAGAGAGGTTACACCAATATTTCCGTCTATGAAAAAGACGACCACATTCCGCCTCGATTTTCCGCGGCCAATGATCTCAATAAGATTGTGCGAGCTGAATATGAGGATGACTTCTACACTGAGCTGACCATTGTATGACCTGCCATTGTCCCTGTATACATATTGGAATTCTAATGGTTAATGATACTTTATAGAAAGCAATTGCAGCTTGGAAAACCCCTCTTTATGCTCCTCACTTCCACCAGACCGGCTTCTTGCATTGTGTATCGGAAGCAGCGCCCGAGAAAGCCGTGGACACCCTGAAGAGATTCCAAGCTTCCGCGGAGCGACACCCCCAAATGAAACCTCACATCGTGCCCATCAATGGGCAAGAGGATATCCGCCAGACCGCTTGGCAGCTTACCGGCCAGCTGCCCGGATGGAACGGATACCTCAATCGCTTCGATGGATATGCCCATTCCGGTAACGCCCTGGCAGCAGTCTACCGTGCCGCTCAAGCAGCAGGTGTGCGCTTCTTCCTGGGTGAGCAAGGCGCAGTTGATGGGATGGTTTACGTGAGCACCTCGACGGGACGAAAGTGCGCCGGTATCCGAACCAAGAATGGCCGATTCCATCCCTCGGCTTTGGTCATTGTCGCAGCTGGCGCAGGAGTTAATCGTCTCGTTCCTCAGCTTGGAACTCAAGTAGTGGCTAAGTCGTGGTCTGTTGCTCATGTACATCTGACTGATGAAGAGACTTCTGCTCTTCGTGGTATTCCGGTAACCTATGCCCGCGATCTCGGATTCTTCTTTGAGCCCGATCCGAAAACAAACTTGCTGAAGATGTGCCCCATGGGTGGCGGCTACATCAACACTGATCCCAAGACTGGTGTTTCACATGGACCGGAGACTTTGAAGGAGAGTGCGTTCCTGCCGGAGGATGATGAGAAACAGCTGAGGAAACTCCTGGCTCAAACGCTCCCGACTCTCGCGGATCGACCCTTTGTGAGGAAGTCCCTTTGTTGGTTTGCTGATACCAATGACTCGGACTTCATTATTGATTACCTTCCCAACATGTCTTCTTCCATAATTGTGTTTTCCGGTGACTCGGGACACGGTTTTAAGATGTTCCCCATTGTGGGATCCTTCATCACCGACCTTCTTGAGGCCGCTGATGGTAAGCAGGCTGTTGCACGCTGGAGATGGAAGCAGTCGGAACCTAATACAGGCAACAGTGATTGGGGTGGTGATGTGAGCTGGCGTTTGGGGCATTCTAAGGAGCTTTCGGCAATCATGCCCTCAAAGGCTTCAAAACTATGATGTTTGTTATTGTACAGTGATAGCAGCTGCATGTGCTGATAGTCATTGTTTGAGACTACAATTCGTTCAAACATAAATTTCCCCTATTTTGGTATTTACACACATTCGTCTGATAATATCACACTTTCCAATAAGAGGCAGGTATAGTCGATGACCATGAGTCGAGCAGATCCTGTTTCTGATACAGACTGTATCTCTTTTCTTTGTTTTGCTATGATCTTGTGTGGCTAAAGGGTCAGTAGCTTCTTTGTTTCAACAAAGAGCTAAGTTTCGACATGCTTTTTACGAGTGTCATTAAGCGTCTTGACCATGCTATTAATAGAGCTACAATGGACGCTGGACGTTTTATCTCTTTCTGGCCTTTTTGAGGCTACCATCAAAAGCTTTGTTATCAATGAAAGGCCAAAATAGCATGCAGAATATAAAAGACTGATATTAGCCGTCTATGTGGTCTTTTAGGGTCTCATTCGCCTTGTCTTCTGCAAAATTCACAGGATTCGCATTGTAAGAGTTGGAAACATATAGGTCAATGTATGTTCAAAGTTCGAGTCAATAGAGTCAGGGCTAATAATCTCCAGATGTGTCTTCTAGACGTCGCGGACCACTCCGGCAAATATGGCTGCGGTCATATGTATGTCCTCGACATTATACGCTGTGCAGAGGCCACATATCGAGTGAATGGAAGCTCATGTGTCTATCCGCACTCAAAAATCATCGAGCCGCAGTCGCGAACCTTTCAGGAATTGGTCCGATGGTTCAGGCCGGGTCATTCGAAACTAGCTGGTCCTTGTCCACATTGCCAAATGCAAAGATGGCCTAACGTCTACTGACGGCAGACAAATTGAACCGAAATACGAAAACAAGCTTTCCTCCTACTTTCAATTTGGCCCATGTGGGATCCAGTATTCGCATTTACTTTCTTATCATTGGAGAGCCAAATATGGCATGTTGTAATTTGTATCACATTACCAAATGCTATGCTCAATTATCGCATTAGACATCCACTCCGTATCAATACTTTCAATAGAATCGGCCACAGCCATGATTTGTGCTGCCGTCAGTCCATCAGTAAAGCTAAATTCATCTCCAATCGCTGGGCCCGGGTCTGACAATAGATCATGGTTTAAGGCGTGTGTAGAAGGAGGGAAAGAGCTTGGGAGTGAGTCGTGCGGCACTGGTGGGTTAAGAAGATTATTTGGAAAGGATACCGGAGCTGATAGGCATCGTGGTTGATCTTGGGGGAAACAGCTTAGCAGCTCATCAAGAAGCTGGAGTTCCGATCGGCGGAATTTGGCGATCAGATTTCCGCTCTCGATTATGTCTTCGAAGATAGCGTATGCCTTCTCTAACCATGCTGGGTAGTTCCATCGAATGTCGATCGCTGGGCCCATGAGGAGGACTACTGTGGATATGAAAATGGATTCAAGGTCGAAAGGAAGGAAGGTCTCTGTAGGGACGCAAGTCAGAACGAATAATGATGTAGCGCGAATTCACGGGACTTACCAAGGAGGCCTTCTGTTTGAAGACTATAGAGGATGCTGATGATTTGCTGAGAAGAATCCATACACATTTGAATCAATTTGAGCACGCTCCGTGACGTGTTCAATGCATCTGAACAATTCTCCGGTGACTCAAATCGTATCTTCAAAAAGCAAAACAAGAGCGGTCGGGTGGCAAGGACAATGCATTGATGGTAAAGAAGATGCAGATACGCAGATATCCTAGACACCCCGCTCACTGCCCGGTCAAGATGTAATGGGAATGCATCTCGGAGTTCGTCTGCCAGTCGGGCTATATGAGCCAAGGCGGATTTAGTCCGCACAAGGAAGTTTCGGTTCAATCGCCCGTCCATAGCATAGACCGCTATTCCCATAATTAATTAGTCAAGGAATTCCAAGAGGCCATTTTCAAACACTCACAGCTATTGATTTCAGCGATGATTCTGGACAGCTTGATGTGCATACCAATGGCTGCTGTCCGCTGTACGGAGTAGGGAAACGTCGGGAGATGAGTATTGACATGATCATCGTTGAGAGACTGAGGAAGCCCCATCAACGATGTCATCTCGCGGTCCAAGATGTACACGGTCCACCAGATTTTGCGACATCTTTGAACGAGGATCTCTCCCAGGTACTCGATAGGCATCTGAGTATGCATGCCCTCGGCCATTGCCATTCGCATCGCCTGTCCAATCTGGATTTATTTTCGTTAGCTGAATAGAGGTTTTGTTCTCCTCATGGACGTACATAGTTGTGCGCTGAGGATCGACAATCCAAAGCTTGTAGATAAAGCGCAACGCAGCATAGAATCTCTGTCGATTCGATCGGCTCCTGGTGGAGAACACTAACGTCGGGTAGCAGCTGAAGTGCAGTCACAAAGAATTCTGCGCCAGCCGGCTTGGTTCCTTGTTGTTTGCGCTTAACAAATCCTTTCCCAAAAGCAAGGATGAGAAGAAAGTGGATATACCACAAGCCACCTCTCCCAGTAGGCTTCGGTTCCGAATAGAACTCGTGAAGATTGCGCATAAATTCGTTTTCATCGAATAGGTGGTATAGCTGTCCGCAGCGAAACTTGACTGTGTTAATTAGATATATCGCATGGTCAAATGTGGGTACACTTGGGGTATCCGCATTGTGAGCCGTTCGCAATCCGTCCCAGCCGAGATCGTAAGTCGCTCCATCGAACAGCAATGTGCCTGTGGGTAGAGCTTCTTGATAAATGTGCTCATGAGTTAGACTCAAGACTCTGCGGGTGAATGACCAGTTTGACGATGTTCCCAGATAAACTATAATTTCATCAGTTCTGTGAAAACTTCCGAAGGGGGCCTTAACGCACAGGTCCGCCCATTCTCGGCTGACATGAATGCGGGTGGCCCCGAAGATAACGGGTTTGTCAAGCCGGATGCAGGGTCCTCGAGCTCTTGGTGAAGTTGAGCGTCCTCATTTTCACTGGGTGACCTTGCAAGGTCGTCCGGTGTGTCATGTTGAATCTTGGGATCTGCAATGCATTAGTATGAGCTAGATGAGTAGGGTAGATAGACCGACTAGGAGACCTATCTTCTGCGTACTGGGGAACTAGAGGCGCAGGGGCAGATACTGCATCCGTATGTTCACTCTGCTGGAAGCGCGCAAGTCTTTGGAGCAACTCATCGACATAGCTGTAACTTGATCAGTGACTTGTCCCTATCCCCTGTATGGGACGCGAATACGCTTAGACGCTTACCCTCTAGTCACCAGGATCTTTTGGTCGCGATCATCAAAGATACAAGTTAATTTTCGCTTGTTGCAGCCATCGCATGGTTGAGATCCCGAGCACTTGATCTTCTGTCTGCGGCATCGAGTGCAGCTAAGCCAGGAAAGTTAGTGCGTCCATCACGCGGTCTCAAGACATCAGTGCGTACGCATTCAGGGATCTCTTGGTGACCCTAGATCCATTTCCCGCCATGAGTATGAGTTGTAGATACCGGAGGTGGTGCCGTCAGCTCGGAGAGTGGAGCGAAATATCAAATCCGGTGAAAATGCGGGGGAATCAGCCGGTGGAGCCTATCACTGATTCTGCCATGGCACAAAGATAACGGAGTGGCCAATCGCCCATTCTCTTACGATAGGATATCTTCGCCATTTATGACTTTGGCTCTTCTGATCCTAGCCAGCCATAGCCAGTCAAAACACTCAGAACGATTTTAGAGACGCATCTCGATGTACTACTAGTATCAGTCGTTGATAAGCCTCTCCACCGGCAGCCCTCCCGATGTTGCCACACTAGGCGGATAGCGGACGATCAACGCACTGGCCAGGTTTGTAGCAATCGGGGCTCAAGTTGGTATTCAAACAACGAACACAGGAAGTGTTTATTATTTGAAGAGTCTCAAAATTCCCACATATGTAGGAGACCGCGGAATGTGGGAACATCGCATGCTTATCACTTGAGCCTTCAAGGGGCTAAAATTGCTTCAAATTTGCACTTGATGAAGCACTTGGAAGAACTTTGAGAGGCATAATAAAGCACTGAATCAATTAATGCTTCAACAAGGTAGATCATGATGAAAAATGAGTTATTGCGGTCTAGAAGGCTATTGCGCCCTTCAAGACCTAGGGCCAACAATCAGCTGAGCTCACTATCAACAGCACTTGAATCGCCTCAGGATGCCAAATGACCTTGATTTCCACGACCATCTATAAGATTAGAATCTTCTACGGTATAGTTCACAAGTGTAGTACAGCTAGGCCCCTCAGATGCATTCAAGGGGGTTGACAGAAGTATCTCAGTCCTGAGTCTATTTGTTGCCAAGGAACCCAGATATACTCTGGGTATATGTATCAACAGCTCATACCCAGGGTTTAACATTTTCAAGATTATCAAAAGACCTCAAGTGCTCCGGGGCTGGAGGCTTTTCTTCAGTCAAGTTACTATGCAATGATACGAACAAATACAACTCCGTTTTCTTATCTGACATCAATTCATTGTGAGGCGTCAGATCACGCTGAACTCGATTGATTGACGCATAGGCCAGACAGCTACCAGTGTTCAGGGCCGATCGGAACTTCATTAACGTCAATGCCCTCGACAAACCACCGTCCTTGACCATTTCCATCTGGTCCAAGAACCAAATCATTGCCGCTCATCATGCGCTTGCACATTTTGCCCGATTCTCTGTCAAATGTCCAATCCTCCAATCCATAGCATCGCTTCCAACGCATTCCGTCAGTCGTGTCTTGATACTCGTACCAGAATTGCACGGCAATGCGATCGTCGCGGAAAGAGAAGAGCTCCTTGCGCAGGCGGTAATTGTGCTCTCGCTTCCATTTTGCTGTCAAAAACTCCACAATCTCCTCGGTACCAGAAAGAAATGAAGTCCGGTTACGCCAAATGCATGTCGGAGTATATGCTTTGGCGACTCGGGGAGGGTCTCTTTTGCATGGTTAGTACCCAATGGCATCACTACGTCATTTCTGTGTAATCACCCGCGCTCTTTTGACGCCATGAATAGATGAGAGATCGTGGAAGACAACAGAACAGGGGTATCGGCATGTGTCAAGGGACTCGCACGGACAAACATGGGAGCTTGCAGAATGCAAGGGATAGCGGCGGTCACCCTTTTTTTTGGACACATGGTCGATTTGGGATCAGGTTGCAGATGAAATCAGGTTGATATCAGAACGTACTGGGTATTCCACATATCCTGTGCTGCCTTGACCTTCATACGCGCAGTCTCCTCGGTAAACGGGGGTTTGATGTCGGCCATTGCTGGAAAGATAGGGGTAGAGAGAATAAAATAGTGGGGGGGTGAGCGGGAGCGGGAGATCTTTAGAACCAAAATATATATTCAACTTTTCTAAAGCCCACAGGTACCGACCATGTGTTGAGTCAGAACCTAGGCTACATATAATCAACAAGGCTCCACCATTTTCTGATCCCGAACCTCTCTCGGCTAAAATTTATTGGCCCTGGTGGTGGTCAGGATTTGAAAGACAGAGTCATGGACGTTTAGTGGCTGATTACTGATTAGCGGTACTTGTATCGCACAGTTTGCCCCAAAGCCGCGTCGGCCTGTTGCTCATTGGTTTCTAAAGCTGGCCCCAGTATAGAGGAAAAGAAAGCACTGATACACTTAAGCGCTTGCAGTCTAATTAGCCTTGATGGACCTTGTAATGCCGAAAATCATACAATGTCTGGCATACGAGTCGTACCATCCCTTACTCCACCGGCCATTGAAGTCAGTCAGATGTATACTTGTACCTACCGACGGCTATAGTCCCTTTGATGCAGAAATTGTACATTTACTTTCCAGAAGAGAAAAGACAATAAAACCAATTAAGAAGTCAATACAAAAAAGGAGCACGTAATCAACCGACAGAAGGCTTGGGCACCTGGCCTATTAAGAGAATCTCCTAAATATAGTACTGGCTGATCGTGCACTCGGGACATTGCCAGATGACCAAATCATTGAGCCCGCACAAGTTGAAAATACAGAAATAGGTCTAGTTCGCATTTAAATTTGACTGGGGACTCTAGGGGAGTGGAATGCTGATGATTATGTGGGGTGGCCCCTTGGAAGCGGATGAAAAGATGATAAGGCCATAGTGAAGACGACATTGCTCCCCTCCCCCTGCCGTCAGGGTGGAATGTATACTCCCGTTGTTTTTACCCTGAGTCTGAAGAACCTCTATCTTCATCTAGAGGCGTTTAATTTGTCATCGCAGACTCGTCGATCTTTCCATATTGTTCCAAGTGTCTCAAGGGAAATCAGCGTTGTGAAGTAAACATGACTATAGCATCAACGAACATTATGCTAGAGAGGAATAAACCATTCAAAGAATTCTAGTTCAAAAAATTATGGCTATTCGAAAGCTTTGAACAGATAAGAAACCATTTGAAACAAGCAACAAGCGCCGAAGAGTAATGGGGGTGTAGTGGTGGTAAAAGTGTTTAGTGAGAGCAGATGCATTCCAAGCCATTGACGGAATCTCCCTCTTTCTCATTCCACAACAGTGGTGCCGAGGCATGCCACGGACTACCCTTCCACCACGTCCTTTTGATCTCTTCTGGATTTACTCTGCTCGCGCGACCTTTCGTCTCTGCTTGTCGACTTTCGCCCTGGGTTCTCAGCTCCCACGTCTCTCGTTCGCCTCAGACCCCACGATGTTGTTGTAATTCGCCGCCTGTCACTCTTTCAAGTCCAGTATTTATTTCCAGTCAATCATTACCACCAATCTTGTCCGCGACGAGCACTCCGAGTGGGCATCAACCTAATCATTTCGTCCGCCCGCCTAATGTGAGTTGGGACCGAAAACATCTACAATATGATTTGTGCAACAACTAACAAATGACCAGCACTGCCACTAAATTTTATCCCCCAGACAATAACAACAACAGTACACGCAAGTTTGAGTACGATTCATCCCTGCCGAGCAATGGACCAGGTGATGCCGGATCTGAACGATCCTCACCGGAGACGTCAACCCTTGGTGGACGCCTCCAGCCGAATCAACCACGCCAAATCACCGAAGGTGGAAACCCCCAGAGTTCATGTCGAAAACATTGATCTGCTGAAGACGCCAGATCGTATGTCTGTTGTCATGACTCCCACCCCGAGAGATAAGGAAAACCAGCGGCTCTCCGTAGCCACAGACTTCCAGTCTGACTCAGCACGAAACTCTGTCGTGTCTGCTGCGTCTATCCTGTCTAACAAGGGGAAAAGAAAGACTCATGTCGGACCCTGGCAGCTGGGAAGAACGCTCGGGAAGGGAGCCACTGGCCGTGTTCGACTAGCCAAACATGCCGTTACAGGCCAAACGGCGGCGATCAAAATCGTCTCCAAGAAATCCGCCGCCATGGTGCAGAGTGAAAGCATTGCTGCGATGGATCGTAATGTCAGTAACTTCTCGGGCTTTTCGAATGCTCGCCACATGCCTTGTGGAATCGAACGAGAGGTTGTGATCATGAAGTTGATCGAACACCCTAATGTCATCAGTCTGTACGATGTATGGGAGAACCGTGGTGAACTGTAAGTACCACAAATTTACTGCAAACGGTGTCTTATGAAGGCCATGCCTAACTTACCCTATAGCTATCTTGTTCTCGAGTATGTGGAAGGAGGCGAACTTTTCGACTACGTCTCCAAGAATGGACCCCTACCAGAAGAGGAAGCTGTGCGACTGTTTCGCCAGATCATTGCTGGCCTCGGCTACTGCCACCGATTCAACATCTGCCACCGAGATCTGAAGCCGGAGAACATTCTACTCGATGGACAACACAACGTGAAGCTTGCTGACTTCGGCATGGCTGCCCTGCAACCCGCTGGTCACTGGCTCAACACCTCCTGTGGAAGCCCCCACTACGCGGCACCAGAAATCATTTACGGACGAAAATACCGTGGTGATAAAGCAGACATGTGGAGTTGTGGAATTATCTTGTACGCCCTTTTGACGGGATATCTTCCCTTCGATGGCGGTGATCTCCCCAACACATTGCGACTAGTCAAGAAGGGTGATTACATGATACCTCCGGAGTTGAGTGATGAATCGGCAGATCTCATCCAGCGAATTCTTCAGAAGCGACCCGAAGACCGTATCTCCATGCAGAATTTGTGGATGCACCCATTATTGACGAAGTATGAAAAACTTCACAATGCGATGGCAGATCATTACATTGGGCCGCCTCCTGCTCTATCTGTTAAGGACTGTGGAGACCTTGTCACCGATCGCCATGATATCGATGGTGATATTCTGCGTAACCTGCAGACCTTGTGGCATGATGTGAAGCCCGAGGCCTTGGTTGACAGAATTATGTGCCTGGAGTAAGTTTATGTTAACTTCCTAGCAACATGAATATGAAATACTAATTGCAATGAAGACCAACACACGAACGGATGTTCTACAATGCGCTTGTCAAGTTCCGTGATGAACAGTTGGAGAATTACCAGGGACAGCCTCTTGAATACTCGGCGAGTGACTACCACCATATTTCCCGACCCGAGGGCAAGGGTCGCAGGAACCGGAGCAATTCCAAGCGCCGCTCACAAATTTCCAAGGTTAAGGACCTTCACCGTCGCATGGGTGGGACCCAAGAGCCTAGGTCGTGTGCAAGTGTCGAAAGCTATGATCCATATCGGTCGCCCAAGACGCATGGTGCCGCTTCCGAGGTCAAGTATGCCCAGATCACAATTCACAGGGAAGCAGCTGAGGTACCTGACATCGGCGAGGTCTCCCCCGTGGTTATGCCTCCACCTTCTATTGCAGAAGAGGTAGAGCCCGACGAAGTAGACGATATGGCCGAGTCTCCATTCACGGTTCTTCAAAAGCGCAAACCCAAGCCAAGCTCTATGAAGTCTTTCCACTCGTCGAAGTTGGTTCACTCCAGTTCTCGAGCGCCCGGGATGTCCACTCACTCATCGAGCTATCGTCGCAATGTTTCGTTTCATCATGCGCGCAATCGCTCTCAAGGATCTACTAAGCCTAAGAAGCGAAAGACAGCACAGAAGGAGCAAAATGAACAGACTGACCTCAAGCGGTCACCGAGTGCAGCCAGCCTGCAGATGATCGCCGACGGGCTTGTCATCCCACCTATTCCCAGCAGCCCACCTCTCCCTGCCCAACCGACAGTGGTCCACCGAAGCGGTATGAAGGCTAGAACTGTGTGCCAGGAGAAGAAAATCCGCGTCTCGGACTTAACTTGGAAAGAAGATGCTCGCAAGGTATCTCACGAGCTCAGTCAGATCTGTGAAGAAGCCTTCAATGGCAGTTCGATCTCCACCATTCGCAGTGCCAGTGAAGACGTTGGGTATGAAACGCCTGCCACTCCTGTTTCCATTGCCAGTCAAACTCAGCACGTTGCCGTTCCTAGCAAGCCGTCTTCGAGCACGCCCAACGGAACTCCGAAGGAATCCGGTCGCTCTTACAGTATTCACGAACTTACCGAAACCAGACGCAAGCTCGTCGAGCATAGCAAAGGACGCAATGACAACATCCCTGCGTATCTATCTGGTGTTATCGGACATCTGGACAGGTTGATTGAGGAAGACCATGCGCAGCGTCACAAGCGACGTGAATCAGGAGAAGATGTCCCTGTCTTCATGGACCCCTTCGATACCATGCCTGAAGCACTGCCTGTTATCAAAGAGGAGTTCGCGAGCCCAGTCCGAGGCCCAGTTGACCTGACCCCCAAGTCGAAGAAGCCGCAGCGTCCGTCCGCTGCGAGTCGTGTGAGTGATGCTAAAGCCACAATTAGGATGGTCCCACACAGCTCTGTGAAGTCTCTTGACGAGGTGAAGCCTTTAATGATTCGTAAGAAGAATCAGCTTCCCGAGTCAGACTCTGCGGAGCCTGAATCTATGGACCCTATTCGCGCCTTCTCCGCTACTTCTCGACAGACCCGTAATGCAGGCGGATTGGAACCCATTGAAGAAACCCCTGTCTCTCCTAAGCAACGATCGGGTGATAACAAGAAGTGGTCATGGTTCAAGCATCGCCCCCAAGCCTCTGATCCCGCTCCAGCCCTCCCGCCCAAGGATACCAAGCAGATTGTCCCCAGCACTGGCACCGTTGTTATTCACAGCCGTCCATCAACACCAACCTCGCCAATCAAGGCCGCCAAGGATCGGGTGCCGACTCGCAAGTCCTCAATGGAACGATTTGGAGGAGCATTGAAGAAGCTCGTCTCAAAAAAGGCGAACAAGACCGCCCCCCAGGAAACAGGTAAATTATCTCTCAATTGCTTTGTCTATACGTCACTAAAACCCAACAAAGACAAAGAAAAGGGGAATTCCAAAGATCAACAAGCTTCACTCTTCTGCAATGGACTCCCGGATACCGAGAGCTCTTTTGAGGCTGACGACCCTCGAGACCCTGCAAAGAACAAGCGCCTTTCTCTCGCCAACCAGAACTGGTTTGCCCGTGTTTTCCAAATCAAACCTGCTACTAAGGTCATTGCCCTTAATACCTCAAACATCAAGGGACGAAAGGAAGTCTACCGTCTCCTGCGTGAGTGGGAAGACTATGGCATGGAAGACGTCTACATGGACAAGAACAACAGCGTTGTTCACGGACGTGTGGGCGAGGTCAACTGTGAGTCATCTTCGTAACCAATCCGCTGACAACTATTGACCTATCACCAGTCTTGCGCCTTCGCGAGGTTGAATTCACCGCAGAATTCTACACTGTGCTTGAGCACGGCCACCGGGCGAATTTGAGTCTGGTCCGATTCAAGCAAGAGCGCGGCGCCGCATCCTCCTTCAACAAGGTGGTCGATACAATGTACATGATGCTTAAGAGCCGTGACATGATCGTCGAAGACCCCGTCCGAGCGAAGAAAATGGCCCGCGTTTTGGAGTCCATTCCAAATGCCTAATGCCCCAATTCCCTATCTAACTTCCACCATTCGCTTTCTCATCAGTCACTCGCTCGCACCCCCGCCATTGCTGCGTTTCAGCCCTGCAAAAGCACCCATTGCATTTTATTTTTCTTGTCCCCCACTTTCTACACTCGCTTGCATCCCTCACATCGGTTGAGCATGGTCTCGGCTGTTGAAACTTTCGTTTCAAATTCTATTTTCTGAAGTTTTGTTACGGTGCGCCAGTTCTCTCCCTGATCTATTCAAAAACCCACATCTACCTTGCTCCGCCTTCTTTTTCTTCACTTTGTATCTCGAGTTTCTTTCCACGTCCTTTTTTCTTCCGTTCTGCAGCCCTCCTGGTCCTCTGCGATCTGACCCTGGATCGAAGTGTAATGCATAATGGCGGTGGAGATACCTAGCTAGTTTCCAGAAACCTGTCTGTTTGATCCCTCTGACTTAATCAAGGTCAGGTACGGCAGATGGAGAAAGTACATTTAGTTAGCAATCATCAATTCATTTCATCAAAGAAAAAGCAAGCATTAGTCGTAGAATGTAGTAACTAGTATCGAGGGCGTAGCCTACAAAAGCTCTGTCGACTTGGCTAATTGTAATTACTTCACACCAATAGCCTTCTCCAGTTCCAACCTACAGCAACCAAGCCAACAAGTAGAGCACCCAGAACCATGGCCCTGTTTCCGCTATCTCTCTTATCTTCCGATTTCCTCAAATTCTTGTATGGGAGAGTACCCTGGAATGACCTAGCCGGCGGAGGTAGACAATCCAGCTTCGCTGAATTGATCACGAGCGTCGATGATTTGTTGAGAATCATATTCCGCAAATACGGAAGCAGATAGATCATAACCTTGTCCTTCAGTGTGGCTTTTGCCTCAAGACGTGTAAAATTGCAAGCCGAATGCCAGATTCCTCCAATGCGTGGCTGGACAGTTGTCTGCCAACCTTGCAGACAACGACGGATGTCTTCGGTGTTGGAAGAAGGGGATTTGGTCAACTTCGCAAGATAGTTGGCTAGCATGGCACAATTTTCGATGGCGGAGTTGGCTCCTTGGCCCATGTTTGGAGTCATCTGCGAAGTGAAAGTGGTTAGAATAATAAGACTATCAGCGAGTTGAAGACGCACCTTGTGCACCGAGTCCCCAATACAAACCATACGATCGTAGAACCAATGCTTATACAAAGACTCCTCCAAGGCAAGCATGTTCCGGAAGATAGCCCTCTCCCAAACCTCGGAGAAAGGCACGGAGCCCGTCACCGGGATTGAGAGGTACGAAGCAACATGCTCGTCCATATCATCCTGGGTGAACCGAGGAATTTCAGACCCATTATACTTGCGACTCATCTTCTTGAAGAGGAACCACCAGACTCGTCCTTCTTTCCCGACAACAGCGATGAAGGAGTATCCTTCGGCGTAGGTTCGGTGGATGTCTCCCAGGTTCAGTCCCGGGGTAGCTGAGGCTATTCCGAAGACGCAATTGTATTCGGAGATCATTTCTAATTACTGTTAGCTTCTGACAAGGGAGATTGCAGAGGCTCCTGAGGGGCTCATATACCTTTTTTCTCCTTTTCAACCTCGGCTTGAAGACCGTGTTCTTCCATACTCTTCCACATCGCCTGTCTCACGGTGCTTCGAACACCATCGGCTCCGACAACCAGATCTCCTTCATATACAGATCCATCTGCACAATGAACGCGGACACCATCCGGAAGATTCTCCACATTGACAGTCTTCTTGTTGACCAAGACACGATCCCGGCGATCTTCAAGCTTGTAGTACAGCTTTTCGAGAACGTGCTGGCGATCCATAAACGCAGAGCAATACCCATGCCTATCAAGAATTCAGCCAAGTAACCCAAGTCGATGCATACACCACTCAATCAGCACACTCACCTCTTCTCAAGTTCCACAGGACCATCATCCTCCGCTATAAGCTTCCCCTCCCCAGACCAAAACCAGCATTTCCTTAGCGGTTGTATCCCTTCAATCAAATCATCAAAGATCCCCAACTGATCAAGAATCCGCGATCCATTGGGCAGCATCCCAAGAGCGGCACCTTCTTGCGGGCAGATTTCGTCCCGAGATTCCAGAAGCACGAAATCAATACCATTCCGGAGCAGACAATGCGCCAGCGTTAACCCGGTAATACTCCCGCCTACAATAACCACTTTCAGAGGAGATGATTCCATATTGTCTTGTATCAGTGAATAGTAAGAATAAGCGACGAGCAAAGGGATAAGCCAAGCAAGAAGCAAAAGCGGGAAAGCGAAGAGTAAAAGCGAAGAGCGGAAAACAAAACGGCGCCCTAGCACGCCGTGCAGTGTAGGCCTGAACGTCCGAGAGCCTCACGCTATTCGACGGAATAAAATGACAATAGGCAATGATCATCAATCTAAGCCTTGTGTAATACGAGCTTGCCAATAGTGGTTCGAGAAGTGGGACGGCTTATGGTGTACCTGGTTGTAGTGCTTACTGTAAGCTATGCTGGGCCTATGAGCTCCGACTTGGGGCCGTTTGCGGCTTAGCCGAGATTGAACTCAAAGTATCCGGATATCACGGGGTTGAGCTTGCGTGGTCGTTATCTTGTAGAACTACAACGGGACGGGACTTTCCATTCGTCTTCTTTGTCTTGGGGGTTAGAGATGTTTGTTGGATGATCGTTTGGGCAGAGCTATTGGGCTATGATGAAGGTACAGATGACATTTCGGATTTAGAATTGTCCAGGTATAGACAAAGTTCGATACTATAATTGAGGTCACACCTGGAGAGCTGTTCTGATGTTAGAAGACCCTGGGACGCACAACCCAGGATTTTGTCAGGGAACCTGACGGCCCGGTTCTCGATGACGTCTCAGTCACTGAATGACCATGAATAGCGCGGCTATAAGGGCCAATGAACAGCGGTAGAACGGCAAAGTTAGCCCTAACTCTGCGGCATCTGCTCATGCCAAAACGGATCTAATCTACTAGCTTCTTTACATACATCGGATACAACCGAAGCTTGCGTATTGAATCTTGAAATGGATCTAGCTCGGGATCTGGATCTGGATCTAGATCTATGCTCGGGACTACTCTTGAGATATCATACTCCGAACACTTCACCATCGAATTCAACGCTTAACCGACGAAAGGAGTAACAAACAAGACGCAGTAAATAACAAAGTTGATCAGACAGCCTCCCAGTAAAAAAAAATGATGAACAGACTTGCAAAAACAGAGAGAAAAAAAAAAAAAACTGACATAGCCGACCATCTTTTGTCGCAAGGAGATTGCCTTCCGGGTAATATAAGATATACGGGAAAAGGATGAAAAGGAAGAGAGAGAAGAGAAAGAGGGAAAAGAGATGAAGATGAATGCAAAAACGGACAATGGAACCGACCCAGAACGAGGAACTGCAAATGATTTCAGAAAAAGCCGCCCGAGATTTGTGACAATGATGTTGTTGCCGCCATGGGGGGGTATTTTTTTCCACGGGGCTGAGGTGTTTGCGGGTTTGTTGCGTGATGTAATGCAATAAGGCACGATGCTAGTTGAGGCTGGATTCCAGGCTTGCCGATCTGTGGCAGGATGGGAAATCCAAATCTCAGGACCAGACGTCTTCAAAGCCCTCCGCAATTAAATCGGTCGATAAAAATCGAAATGTATAACAATAAGAAAAAGTCGTATGCCGATAACCGAAAACCCTGAGGCCCGATCTCGGTGTAATTTCATGCGGCTCGTAAGCTCATGGGTCCGCGTTTTGTGGCCTCGTATCAAAAAGATACAGACAAGACCGTCGTCATCAACGGCCAAGCTCGAATCGCCCCCCCGGATCCTTCCGACATGCTTACACGCGTCGATTCATCGTGAAGCTCGCCCTGGCGTTCGTGAAGGGGGCTCGTGCTCGCGCTTCGCAGGGGGGAACAGAGACATTAAATTCCTGGGTGATCCTGGACGCGCTTGGTCCATCCGCATCGCTCCGACAGAGGCCACGCTGCCATCAAAAGGTAACCGTAACTTCAACACATGGTTCTCCCAGAACCGTGTGGCCAGCACACGGTGTCTCCCATTCCTTCCAGATTCCCGCATTCCCGTCGCGTCGTTTCCTCCATATGCCTCCGGTTGGCACGTCCTCGACCCCACTTGAAGCCCTTACTTCTTGTCCAGGCCGCGTCGATTCAGCGCATTTAGCATATCGTTATCAGCACTGGACCGGGCCCCCGAATCATCACCGGGATTTAACATGTCACGCACATTCAGGCCGCCACGCTGAGAACCACCGGGGGTCGAGGTCGGGGCGGGAGGCGGTGTAGCGCTTCCGGCCGTGGGGGGTATCAAAGGTACATACGGCGAATTGTGGGGCGAGGCTGAGTGGCGTCCATCGTAGGGGAATCCGCCCTGCGGCGAGGTGCGCCGATCGTGCGGTGGGGGATAGTAGGGGCTGGGAGCGGTATGCGTTTGGAATCCGGGAGTAGCTCCGGCGGGCGTAACCGGAGCCAGATTCATAGGGTCAGGGTAATCGTAACCCGAACCCGAGCCTCGACGCTGGCGCTATATGGAATCAAAACCAATTAGAATCATGGGTACTTTGCCAGATTAGGGAGATGCTTTTTGACCTACCGGATCAGACATTGGGCCTCCTGCAAGGGGCGCACCGTACGGAGTGTACATCCCTTGGGGAGGCGGTAGGGTGGTTTGCGCATCGTGCGCCTGCGGTGGAAGCGGCTGACCATGAGGGCCGTAGAGCTGCACATTCGGGTCGGTGCGTGTTCGGCCCTGCGAGTCGCGCAAGTGAGGGTAGGCGGCATGCGCGGGGACAAATGCCTGCGCCTGCGAGGAAACGGGCGTAAACATGCACTGCTGGTTGAAACGCTGGCAATTGGTGCAGCGTCCATCGTTGGAGTTCTCAAAGCCCGAGCACCGGATCTATGACCCCGTCAGTAAGCCGTCCTCTCGATCGTGGAGTCCAACCTCGAATGTACCTTGCGTCGTCGGCAGTATCGGCAGGCAATTGCTGTTCTCTGTCGCGGGGCCGCGGCCTGGTAGACGACCTGAGGTTGTTGAGGTTGTCCGTAGGGATCGGGGCGATATCCCATGTAGGGAGGCCCTTGAGGGTGAACGGCAGCCATGCTGGACGGTGGGGGAAATTGCGAAGAGCCCGGGGGGTAGTGTGGAGGCGGCGGGTATTGCGATGGTGGCGGCGGATAGTAAGCGCGGTCGTACTCGGGAGGGTAGGAAGACGGCGGATACTGTTGAGGCATATCAGGAGCTGTTCACGACCGTTTTCCAGAACGAGCAGGGCCGAGAACATACGGGTTGACCAGGAGGCGGGTGACCTTCGTCCTCGTAGGGATAAGGACGATTGGGACCTGGGTAACCCCGTCGGTTGGGGTCGTCGTCGGGAGGATTGCCTGACATTTGTAGTGGGAGAAAAGGGAAATGAGGGAAATGAGATGAGTCAAGGGTACAGGGATGTGACGTCGAGTTATGGAAAGGGAGACGAGTCGAATCACACGGGCGACGCCAGCATAGCGCGGTCACGCAGGGGAAAGCGGACGCAGGAAGATCCAAATTGGTAAAGGAAGGGGGGGCCAAAAAGGAAGGGAAACTAAGGAAAATAGGGAAGAACAGGCAATAGGAAATATGGAAAAAGGAAAAAGGAAAAAAATAATTATAAAACGGAAATGTGAAAAGTGAAAAAGGGAAAAAGGGAAAAAAAAAAAAAAAGAAAAGGTGAAGAAAGGGAAGAGCCTCGGACTATGACGTGAGCATGGAGTTAGGGAGTTAGGGCTGTATAGAGAGGAAAAAAAGACCCCACGACCAAAGAAGATAAGAGAGGTTCTGGAAAACGTACACTAGAAAGGCAGAGAAGGAAGAGATGGAGCCCCCCCTCTCCAAAAAAAAAGAGAAAAAAGATGTCAATGAATTATCTGATTGGATCGAATAAGATGGATTTTAGGACTTTGAGGACAACGGGGTGGAGCTCGGGCAGAGCGGGCTACGGCGCCTAGTGACCCGTCGACATGGACATGGACGGGGGGTCCCTCAGCTGAACCGTTACAATACATAACTACGTACGACTTCTATCCTTTGGAGGAGGGGGGGGGGTTATCCCAGTATCCTAGGATCCTATGGAACTGGGACTGCCTGACATCAGATCCGTGTAACTCCAACCCAGGGTTGGCATGGTCTACCCTGCTGCACGACGTTGGGCGTGGATCGTCATGAATTCCTCCGTATTCCCTGGCTACTGGTCCGGTTATCCATGGGCTAACTGCGACTCGGTCCGTCGTCGCACAACCGCAACCGGCCCCGCGGGACCAGTTTTTCTTTCCATGGCGATGGGCTCGGCTCGGGTCGAATCACTGCAACCCAATCGCATCTGGAGAGAAGAGGGGGGGAAGGGAAAGATATTAATAATAATAACAAAAAAAAAAGAAAAGAAAAGAATCAAAAGAGGGGAGGGACGGGAACGGGTATGTAACCAGAGGGCACAGGAACCTGCTCCAGGCGATGCGCATGAAGCTACTGCACGACGGAGTACTATCGAACTGTCCTTTCTTCGCGAGCCTTAGGGAGGCGGTGTGCAGTGGCGATCGGACTTCAGCTGATGAGTGGGGTTCAGCTCTCGCCACCGATACGAGTCTGGTGACGACCCTAAGTTCCCAGGGCTGTAGCACTGGATCCCCAAAGCCCATCATGAGCCAAGGTAACCTGCATTAGCGCTGTGCTGTCCGCTGTGACAGGGGGCGGGTTCCTTAAGAGCCACAACCACGTTGTACGGTGGACTCGACGGCTCGGCTCCGGCTTCTAGTCACCGCTCATTCCGTTCATTTCGCAGTTTCCCATCAATATGAATCATCGTAGCCGAGGTCAATGTAAGGGGCAAAAACCTGATTGGAAAAGTCATCTCATTTTTGATTAAAAAGGACGAAACTTGGTCAGGACGAACTTTTGCGGCCTGTGTGGTCGGGGTACTTGTCCCACGGGCCGCTCCGGCCTTCCCGCCGATCTCATGCATGTGTGCCATCGAATGATTTTAGGGGAGGGGGGTTAAAAAAAAAGATCATTTTTAGTAAAAAAAAATAAAAATGCCAGGACTCCTCGGACGAGGAACCAGAATGGCAACTTGCAGAATCCCGGAATGATTCTCATTTTCCCGCTAGCATCGAACGATGAGGCCCGCAAGCGTCACGGATGATAATTTTTTTTTTTTTTTTTTAGTCTCATTGCCACGTTTTTCTCCATGGGTGCGAACCCAATCGGCGCGTTGCATTGCCGTCCGCGTCTTTCCGTTGCCGCTCTCCACTCTCTGGCCTCAGCTCTAGTTTAGCGTACCGGATTTCGTCGATTTCCTTTCTCCAGGGGGGGTCCACCCGTACCAGAATCGCTGACCACTCGATGCACTTTCTCCTAGGAACACGCTAGTCGCTTCGGTCCCAAAGAGGGACTGAGCGCAGGTTTGGTGACCCAACCGCGAGTCGGCAGGCTGCGACCTTTTTTTTTTTTTTTTTTTTTTTCCTCTTTGGCATTCTGGTTTGGTTCTCTCGGGGTCCTTATTTTTAGTCTTCGGGGAATCGGGGACACCGATCTCGGGGCTTTTGTACCCCTCTTTCATCTTCCAATTTTCTACTTGAATCCACACGGGAGCGCGTCTATGGATGGATCCCGTCGGGCACTAATAGACGCCGCCCGCATGGCCTTTCAGTCACGGGAACAGAATGTGGCCTATGACAGTCGCAGGTTTCCCCCTTCTGTTTTCGGGCAATCTGACGTGGCGATGTGTTTGGCAGTTTGGTCGGGAGGCAGTGCACAGTCCTGTTGCGCCCCCTAGGGCCCCCGGTCGTGTGATGGAGGGTGCATGAAAGGAGCGGTGACACACCGTTGCGATTCCAACTCGGCTGTCGGAGCGAAAGTGGTGTCATACAGCGCGGGACGATCACGTTGCTTTTTTGGCCTGTTGCCAGCCGGCGCATGAGCGATCTCCCCGAAAGATGATTCGTCGCTCACCTATGATATCCATGCAATCTGTGACATCTTTGACAAGTGACATCAGAAAAGATACAGTCTATTCTGGGGCGGGTGCAGCCGGATGCAGCGCACGGAGTTGATGCTGATCATGAGTGACGAGGGTCGCCTGAGGCCACATTCACGTGGTCCATTACATCTGGGCTGGCTCTCTACCCACGGTCGTCTACTCTCTGATCCCTGTTTGGGCAGCAAGGTGTTCGAGCTCAGGCAGTAAGACGGCTGAACTTAGTTGCCCAGCTTCCTGCCGTGATTTGGAAGTTTATTCTGAGTCTGCGCCATGCCGCACTTGGATGAATACGATGGTCAAACATTCTAACATTGTAATCGGGAATTTTGACCTTCTAGTCGCTTTATCACTTTAAATCAGGTGGAAAAAATAGGAGCCCGGAGCTTTCACTCCCAGGCAATAAGCCTTGTGTACAGCTAGATCATATCTCCCAACGTTTCAAGGTCACAGGTGTACTTTGGGACTATAAGGTTTCCGACGGCGTATGTTCCCGAGGCCAGGGACCGGCCTTGGAGGTCAAAGAGATTACTCTAGGGCTGTCGCCTTGCGTTCCCATTGGCAGATGCAGTGTCGGAAATCTCCCTGCGATGTGGGCCTTATACCTGACATCTATGAGCCCCATCGCCATATCCGGGTATAGAATTGTTGACTTCCAGAGGTCATCCCCAACTGAGCATGAATACGAGCAGAATGGGCACATCGATTATACCGAAATTGCCCACAGGGTTTCTCCAGGAGAGTTTTGAAAGCCAAGCTTGGTATTGCTGGAACTATACCCAAGCTGACATTAGGAGGACACTCCGAAGCTGTCAACCGATTACAAGCAGTTGAGTGGAAAACATAACTATCCATCCAAACCCGTGCACCTTATTACCTACAGTCAAGTACGCATGACTATTCCACGATTACAGATAGCCACTCATCTCATTGACTCCATCCAAGCTATTATACAAATGGTTTTCAATTTTGAAACTCCCACCGTTTTGTGGTCCATTCAGAGCCGGCATGACGCGCAGGTGACACCTTTGAAGTATACTCGAGCCCTGGGGCTGTTCAAACTCAGATTGACAATCCCGTGGACAGTACACTTTACCTAGATTATTCATACTTTCTACCATCAAAGATCTACCATATGCTTCACTTGTAGATAGGGTTAAACGGCTCAAGTGATCTCGCCTAGAAACTCAGCTGGAAACCACATGCCCTCCCAAAAGAGAAACACCCTCGTCCCGACATCCGACCTCTCCCCAAGCGAAATCCGCGAGCCATCCAAGACCAATTGATCCCTTCCCAGGTGAGACATTTCGAGCCTCCCGCACGATCCCCTCACCCCCCACAACAAATACCACCCGAAGGTCAGAGAAAAGGAAGAAAAAAAAAAAAGATGAACCATACCCCAAAGTAGGTATACCATAGTAGGTATGAGTATACACTCGGGCATTTTCCGCTCCTGCAGAAAACCAATCAATGCCCCAAGCCATTGTTTGGTTCACCAGTCGGTCCTTGCCAGACCAGGAAGGTGCTCTTCGTTTTCTGAAGTCTGGGACGCGGCGGAGTCCCGCTTCGACCCAATCCACATGCACTTCTGAAATGGTGTCCAAGGTTTCCAAGGTTTTACCTAGCGGGCTTGCCCGACAACGGGCCGAACGCGGCGCGCGGGTGCGGTGGCGATTGTTCTTCATGCGTGTCAGGGAGGGTATGCAGAATCGTTCTACAATACTGGTGGGGCTTTGTTTTGGGCTGTTTTTTTTTTTTTCGAGCGATATTCTTGGGATGGATATTTCGGTTCAGATTGTCTACGGTCTTCGCCTGCTCTGGTCCAAGAGGTAATTTTTGGTTCGGGTCGGTAGCCCCCCCCCCCCCCTTTTTTTTCTGTTGTTGGCGTTTCTTGTTGCGATTGGTTCTGTGCTGATGAGACAAGGTTTGTATCGAATGTGTATCAGGCTCAACCCATGTCAGATTTGGGCTGTGTGATAGAGGGGCACTTAGGACGGGGAGGGGTAGATTGAGAAGGGCAATGCAGCCGGATGTGATGAATGTGCAGTTGACACTTTACTGCGTACTGCCTTGTCCTCGCAGGACCCGCGAAAGCAGCAACTTAGGGAGCGGAGACGGCCAAAGCTGGCCGTGTGCATGCAGTTGGGCTGGGGGTGAAGTGGGTGAAGTAGCCGGGGACGGCGAGATGTATGATTGTGGGAATGGTGACCGAGTTACAGGTTTTTGGCGGAGACAGGTGAAAACCAGAATTCCCGTCCCGATCATCTGTGATGGGACATTCCCCCTCCAAGATCGTCGATCAAGATATCCTCATCAAGATTCATCTCTACATATCGGGCATCACGATACTGTTGAGATACGTCACCTAAGAAAGCGAGGGAGCGGTCAGCAATTGTGCGATTTCCCCCTCCCTTAAAAGGGCCTTCAGGGCTGCAGCAAAGGCGTGACGGCAGGACGGAGCTGATTGGCAGCCAAGTGGCTAGCTCAGAAGGCAAAACGGGCTAGGCTGGACGGGGAAAGGAAATGGATAGATCATGGGGGCTTACGAAGGGCTCCATGACCCCAACCAGCGTGGCGATCCGGTCCTGGGCATCCGGCGCCAACATCTCGTGGTCTGAGATGGGTCGTCCGATCGTGAAACTGCGCAACCGTAGAAGTAGGATATTGGCGTTGTCCGCCTCATAGCCCTGTGAAACCTAAATGTCAGTACTGCGTAGATTCCCAGGGGGGTTGCTTTGATTGCTTTGAGGCCCGTGGAGACTGGCGCCAAAGTGAACCATGGAACGAGAAGCGACGGCGTCGAACACGGAAAATCCAGCTGTGAAGGCCGATGAGTCTTCTTGTTCCAGGGTAATCCATGGTCTCGCACGCCCTTTTCCCGCCACTTGGTCTTTTGAGGCTGTCCTTGTTGTCAGGTGCCGTGGCTGAGTGCCTCGCTACTCCTGCTTGTGGATTGGCCGAGCCGTTGGAGACGCGTCCGGTAACCATGATGACTGCAAAAACGTTGCGCTCAACAGGGTTGTGAGGGCCCCCGGATTTTGTGGAATCATTGCAGGGGGGTTCAGAGCTCTGGCTAGCATGCTAACACAGATGAAAGACCCTTTTTGACGGCCAACTCCGGTCGGGGATGGAATTGGTCATCGACCGTTGACCCCATGCATCAGCACCCGCAACCCTTTCATCGGCCCTTCATCATCGAAGTCCACTGGTTCCATCGAGAAGGGTTCAGAAGAATATGGTGTTGGATACCCAGAATGCCTCCTCTTTGCTTAAGGGGCATGTGAAATGACAAATAAACGATTACTACATACCTTGGGCTTCGTCTTTAGGGCAGACTCCCTGTTGCAATGAGTAAAGGCCTTCACGACCGCGTCGTCATCATCAGATGCTCCATTCAGAAACTCGCGACGTAACGCCGGCTCCCTGAGAATCTCCTTCCAACGACTTGCGTTCTCGTCGATATCCTCGCGCAGCAATGCTAGCGGTTCAGCCTCTGGGTGCCAGAGACCGCAGCCTACACTCAACGAAACACGATGAGCATGGAACAAAATGACCACAATGAGGAGCATGAAATGCAAGTACTTGGAATACCGCAAGTCCTGTAGCTATTGCAATAATTCGCGGTGTCGCAGTGTCGCAACGATCGCGAGGGCAAGAAAGTGCGGGAGACATACCGACAAAACAAGCACCGGGTTGGAAGTGGACATAGTACGCAGCATAAGGACCTTTCTTGCCTGTGCGCGACCTATACCTCTATAAGCCCGATCGTCCTCTCTCCACCGTTGCAGTCACAGTCACGGTCAAAATCACTTACCAGGCTGCAGAAAAGTGAATCTATTCGTCCGTCAGCACGCTAACAAGCATCACGGTAGCACAAGAACGGGGCTGACCCGCTACATTGGGGGGTAGACTCTGGTGGAGGGGCACATAGGCTTTGCATACCTTGTACGGAAGAGGATTCTTGCTGAATCGAATATCTCGGTGAATGCGAAAGACCTAGTTGTGTCAATGGAAGTCAATTCACAGGATTGAGTGGCATTACCAGGTCTTTCACGGGCAGTTCAGGAACGGTGCCGTCGACGCCGGCGATCTTCGGAGTGAGCGTCTCAACAAACGTCTCAAAATCTTTCTTTGCCGCGCGGTAGTCGGGGTCGTGCGCTACACTGTTAGCTGCGATTAACCGCGGGTTCGCAATGGGCCTTACCCTTCAGCCACTCGCGCTCGTTGTTCTCCGCCAGATCCTGCAGAAACAGCTTCGTGTTGGGGTGCAGGGTCTCATCCTCGTATGCCACATTACCTGCGTCACGCGCCTTGGGTTTGCGGATGAAGACTTCTTTGCCGGGCCCTAGTCCCGTCCGCACTCCTTCGCGCCAGAGCTCTTTGCCCTTTAGCGCGTCTGCGTCCGACGTGGCAATGCGGGCCTTCCCCTGCTTCCCCTTTACTGCCTTGGGCTCTTCCTCGCTCTCGGAGGCTTCCTCCAGCTCCGACTGATGATCGGAAACCTCTTGGTCTTCTTCCGGGTCCGGTTCCTCATAGGCGGAACCCGAATCTCCATCGCTCTCGTTATCCTCCGACTCTGCGGAGCTTTCAGGCTCGAAATACTTGCTTTTCTTGCTTGTGGACTTCACTGACAGGTCGGCGTTGGACTTGATTCGCTTGACCTCGCCCTGCGACACGGACAACCGTGCAGAGGCGCGTCGTTTGGGCGCCGCCGCTGGCGCCTCCGGAGATGCGGGAGCGGGCCGAGATGATCGTCGAGGCATAGTTGAAAGTCCAAAAATGATCTCGCTAGTCTTTTTATGTGTATCGTGTAGTTTTGTGCCCTTGTTTGTTGTCCTGCAAATTGGCCGATTTTAGTTGACGTAGACAGTGTGGAGCCAAGGCACAAATAAACTATTCAGGTATACAGAGAACGGAAAAAGAAAAAGAGAACGGAGAGGGCGGACCTGTCCATTTAAAACCGGCTTTTTGATTTCCTGCGTAATACGAAGGGAATCCCACGATGAGTTGGGCTCCGCCTTTTTAGCCTGCCGCGGCCTTTTTTTCTGCCATCAATTTTCTGCGATGATCGGGATTGTCAACTCGGCCTTGACGCAATCTCCAGCCACATTCCCTCCAAAAAGAATGTGAAGTTTCAACTTGTACCTGAACCTGCACTCAGTCCTCTCGGTTCAACGCATGTTCTTCCTGGCGAATTCAGAGCTAGCTGTCCAGAGATAAAGGCGCATTTGTTTTTCTCTAAGGACCAAGTCGGCTCCACCGCGACCCTATAGTATGTTTCCACACGAGCCCGATCCCTCGCTATAGTCAATAATCGGCTTACGTGCCATAGTGCCAATGAGCTAGTCGTTCGTGGCTTCGTGAAAAGAGACGCATGATGCCAAGGTGGGTGCTGTAGTTGGTGAGCAGTTTGCCGTCAATGTAGGGAAGGCTTGCGGAGGGCCTGAGAAGGACAGTGTTAAACAGTCAAGAATGATTCCAGGAGCACTGCGGGCGGGGATTCTAAGCCAAGTTGGGCAAGACCAAGACCTTACATGTCGAAAGTTGTTTGTTGTAGTCTTTCTCCATCGTGGTCTCAAGGATCCCAGCGAACCATTTTCAAGCAGCGTGCTCTTCGCTAGGATACATGCATTATTTGTGCCCAACGCACTTATTAATTCAGACTACATTGCATCTAAAAGCCCTTTGGAACTATCGGGAGTTTGAAAAAAAATTACTGGATGGACTTTGAAACAATATCGGAAGTGTCAATACTGAGTATCTATCTCTCGAGCCCCCTCAGCATACACACGATGTATCTGTCAATGTTCCACGAATCTGACTCGTTCGGGGGAAATCAGTTTCGGACTGGGAGAGTCTTGGATCAGAACGGCATCAACATCAAGGGGCAAGTGAGGAGCAAAACGTGAGCGTTCATCCGCCGTGGCTCCATAAATCAACTCCTCCGGGGGGTATCAAGTTCGGACAGGCATGTAGGTCTTTGGAGCAGACCGGCATACACATCACATGGCAAACGAGACGCAACAAAAAGGGGAGACGAGACGAAAGTGAGTCTAGGGCCTCTCAACATGCACACGAAGCATCTGCCATTGCTCCACAAATCAACTCCCCGGGGGGAATCAAATTCGAACCGGAAGGTCTTGGAGCGGAGGCGTCAACGTCAAGTGGCAAATGAGAAGCAAAGCAAGGAGGAACAAAACAAACGTGTAGACGGAAAGCAAGATGGAATCCCAGGATAGATTGGTATCGCGGTCTCAGTATCTCCCGACGCTAAGGTCTTTCTTGGGAAGCCCCCATATCGTACACTCTTTCTTGCGGGCTGTAAGTTCCACGAGCTCCCTCCTGCATATGGCTGTCACCTTCAGTGTTAGGCCGTCGCCTTGGGAAGATAGTTGATGACGAGCGGCTTTGGCGGTTGGTGATGTTGGGGGCAGAAATGGACGGGACGCTCTGACTGGAAGTGTGGCGGGGTGGGAGGAAATCATCCAAGAGGTGGGGAGAAGAAGGAGCACCTCCACTCGAGGATCGGCCATTGCCAGATCCCTGGTTGTTTGACGCGGTGCGTGACTCAGTAAATGTCGAGGCCACAGGAAGGGGAGGGCTGCTAGGCGGCGCGGTCCCGATAGAGGTGACCCGGGAGTGGGTACCGTCATTTCCATGGCCAGCGATGATAATCGAACGGAATACAGCCAGCTCAAAGACAATTGCATCAGCAAAGATCTTAGTCTTTGAAGCCTCATCGCTCCACTCAAAAAGGTTCTGACCGTATGGGCGAATCCACTTGGGGTTGTGGGTATTGTTCAGGCCGTGTTTCTCGGTTTGAGAAGCACGACCGCGGCTCATAAGCATGCCATAGTACTAAAATCATTGTTAGGAGAGAACTAGGAAAAGAAAAGAGTCGCGAGCAGCGCAAGGCTCTTACCGTCAAGGAGGCGACGTCGAAAGGAGACAGCCAGGTCAGAGTGTCAAAAGGGAACAGTGTGAGGGCATCGCGAGACATGTTGTCCAGGAGTTCGGGGTGGCCGGCGCATTCGACTAATGCATACTTCATACGAGGGTTGAAGCCAGGGCACCGAAGACCTGTCTGCACCATCTCGACAACAAGGCGATAGTCAAGGCCGACCGTGCGAACCTTGGATACAGTATCGTAAAGGATCCTCACCATCGCTAATAGAGTTTCAAACAGTTGGTTGCGAGCATGGACGGTGTACATATTCACCGCGTACCAAGGGAACTAAACAAGAGATTAACAATTGGCGCACAGCAAAGCAATGTTGAATGTATAGTTGAGAGAGACTTGCCTTCCATATTGTGCTTATGATCGATTCGAAAACCCGCTGAGGTACCTTGCCGGCAAACGCGCTCTGAGATATTTGTCAATTTTGATGAATTGAAAATTGGAGCAATTCCACTTACTCGATGAGGCTCCTTGGCATGTCGAAGGACACAGAACAACTCCTCGTCCGTCAAAAACCCCTTGAAGCCAGCCGACCACCATTCATCAGGACGACTGCCACGGCTAGCAAAGCGATCATTAGCCCAGACAAGACACCTGGCCATAGGGAAAAGAGCCTCCATCAGCTCTTTCTGGCTGCTCATAGAGACATCGACATGGCGATTTCCCATGCGAGGACCAACGTGGGAGTCACAGGAGGCGTTCACATGGTCCACTGTGGCCTGGGCACTCTTGTGGTCCTCGAACTCAACAAAGCAGCACATAGTTTTGCCAGTAGAGCGTTCCATGATGATATGGACAGGACACTGCGACTCATGAATTAAATGGGCACCTCGACCAAGCATCTGGATTACCTCCTGACGTGTAAGCGAATAGGGGATCTGTGTTATGGGCCCAAAAAGTGGTTAGCAAAGAAAATGATTAGAACACCAGGTCGAAACATACGTTATCGATGCGAATAACTCCGGCAAGGGAAGGCTGACGAAGTTCAGCTCTGTTACCGATGGGCCAGTCAGACTGCTGAAGTACTTCATCCAGAGTCTTTGTCATGAGTTCGGTAATTCTGGCGTTAACCTGGTTTGCCTCGGCAGAGCCGGGTTTGGGGTGATACATCCCCGATGAGGTGATCTAAAGGACGGTAATGTAAGCCGATGTCAGGAGATCATAAGTATGATAGAAACGACACGCTGGGAGAGGTGAAGAAGTTAAGAAGGTAGGCTATAGGGTAGTATTGAAAGGGAAGAAGACCCTATGGATAAGGTGGGTGAGAGAGATGGAGAGACGAGATAGTGAGAGGTTTGGGGCTGTGAGATTGGAAATCCAAGAGAGAAAGAGAAAGGTATGCTTAGTCCACGCAGTTGGGCGAGAAATAGGAAGACAGGAAGGTAGAGTACCTACCAAGGAGATGCAGTGATGATAGATGGATGGACTGAACCGAGAAGGAGAGGTGACGACGAGAGAAGTTGGGTGATGATGGGAAATATTTAAGAGAATAAAGTCCAATAGGAAGGTGTTGCCTAATAAGGCGCGTGTTAATCCGTAAAAGTGAAGTGAATAGGTTCTAAATTGAAAAGACATGGAAGTAGACGTAACCACAAGTATGGCGGCTGGGACCTGAGCGTAACCTAGATCGAGCTTTAAATTTCCACGATACTATTGAACACGAAGAGAAATCCGCAGGACCGTTGTACCACACCGTTTTGGCCACATCATAGATGATTAAGTAGACATGGCGGCTGAATAATTATAAAAATGAATATACAAAGCTTCAATGGCTCAATATAACCCGGCTCTTGAGCAAGCAGGATCCACTTACCTGGATCTGGGACATGCCCCAGCCCGGTCAGAGTTCGATGGTATATCAATAAGGATTGGAACAAAAGACCTTGGAAGACACACAGACTCAAGTCCTTGGCGCAGTCAGTTGTGGACATCAAAGAAGATGCACGATATGTATCGTGGAGCTGGAAATGTACCCGAAAGGTAGTCTTTCATTGCAAGCCTGTTTTGATGTATAAAACAAATACGGATAAGACAGGAGTATCTTTCGTCGCCAGCAACCTTGAAGAACGCCACGCAATTTAATCAAACTGGAATTTGTTAGCAGATGGTCGAGGGAGGCAAAATGAAGAGCTGCTTACGGGAGTCAAGAAAGACTCGGCAACAAAACGAGCCCGCGCGTTCAAGAAAAGCTTCATCTCACTAAAGAAGGGGTCAGTACTATTTTTTTGAGTAGGCGAGGAGCCCAATTGGTGTCATACCTGATCTCCTTATCCACCTCTTCCATACTAGAAGTCTGTTAGCCGGCATGCGACGCATGAGAGTAGAGACCAAACGAACAATTGAAGAATAAAGTCGACCAACTTATGCTTAAGCAGCGCCTCAGTGTGGTAGTTAGTCACCAGGAAAGAGATATCGTAGCCCTAATATGGCATTAGCAACTTTTACAATGGCCTTATGACCAAGGAACCAAGCGTGAACTCGGTCGATCCGGAACTAACCTCGATAGGCTTCCGTCGGAGAATAAAGAAAGACTCAGCACGTTGAGTCAGGAAACGTGTGAACTTGTGTACAAGGACTAATTGTCGTTATTACTGAGCAGTTCGCAGCCTGCTGGACCAAAGTAGCTTACTGTGCTCAATCTCATCGGCCTGCTTGACCTTCAACGAAATTCTCACTGAATTCACACTCGGCTCGATCAAAACGCGTTCTGTATCATTACGGCTAACCGTCAACGGGTTGAGGAGAAGCTCGGGGCTGCTGGCGGCTTCGATCTCGGGAACATTGTGACGCTCGGAGGTCTGGGAGGCGAAGTTGGAAAGGGCGAGAGCGGCGGTCAGGGATGAGCGCACAGCCTGGAGGTAGGGGCGCAAAGATTGTGACTGATACTCTGAATTAGATATGTTGTGTTCGCGATGTTGGCGCCTGACGTACCATGTTGGAGGGGCAGCGTGTATGGATCGGACGAGGAATGGGAGCTCTAAGCTTGCAACCGAATTCAAATTAAAGTCGCGACTCTGCACTGTGAATCCCAACAAGTCCCAGGGAATACTAGGAAGCCAGCAATTGCAGGAAGAGACAGGAGGCGATAACAGCGGAGAGGCGGAGGAGAGGTCGTCCCGCTTGGGGCGGTGATGACGGTTGTTTGGTTGGTTTGCAAAGCCCCACGCCTGATCAGCCACCCCGGAGCTGTTTACCAATCACTCTAACCATCCAACTCCTCTCATCTCTCTCCCTTGGACAAGTGACTCGTCAAGATGGCGTCCATACCGAGTAAGTTGCGAGGAAGCTTTAGGATCTTATCTAGGTTGCTAATCTGGCCCAAGTTATTGTGAAGCACGCCGGCAAACGCCACGAAGTCGAGCTCGACCCTACCTCCAACGGCGAGACATTGAAGTATCAGCTGTTCTCTCTGACAGGCGTGGAACCTGACCGGCAAAAGGTTCTCGTCAAGGGAGGTCAACTTAAGGATGACACCCTGTTGTCATCTCTCAACGCCAAGCCAGGGCAGACCTTCATGATGATGGGTACCCCGTCAGGTGGCAAAGGATCTGCCGACCTCGGTCGGCCAAAGGAGACTGTCAAGTTCCTCGAAGATATGACCGCTGCGGAGGTGGCACAACAAGTGGGTGCTATCCCCGCTGGTCTTCAGAATTTGGGAAACACCTGCTATTTGAACTCCACTCTCCAAACCCTGCGCAGTGTTCCTGAGCTGCAAGAGGAGCTTCTGAAGTACCGCCCAGGAAATGCCTCTGGTCAGTCAGGTGCTCCTGATCTCAGCAGCTTCGGTCTCGGCGCCCTGGACGGCTCTAGGGATATGGCTGCAGCCCTTCGTGACTTGTTCAAGCAGATGTCCGAAACACAAGAGGGCATTCCTCCTCTTATGTTCCTGAATGCTCTTCGCACCGCCTTCCCTCAGTTTGCTCAGCAAGACCGCAACGGCCATGGCTATGCGCAGCAGGACGCTGAGGAGGCGTGGTCTCAGATCTTGAACCAACTGCGAAACAAACTGACCATCACTGATGGAACTGGGGATGCCGCTACGCGCACCTCATTTGTTGAGAAATACATGGCTGGCCAGTTTGATTCTGTTACCGAGTGTGATGAGCCTGGGGCGAAGGAGGCAGGTGAGGAACCGAGCAAAGGCTCCGACGTGTTCTTCAAGCTGGACTGCCATATCGGTAAGGACACCAACCACCTTCAGGACGGTATCATGGAAGGTTTGAAGGAGCAGATTGAGAAGCATTCTCCTACATTGCACCGCAACGCCTTGTATACTAAGCAGTCCCGCATTTCTCGTCTGCCCAAGTACCTGACGGTGCACTTCGTTCGTTTCTTCTGGAAGCGCGAGACCCAGAAGAAGGCCAAGATCATGCGCAAGGTCACTTTCCCTGCTGAGCTTGACGTGGTGGAGTTCTGTACCGAGGAGCTTCGAAAGCAGCTTGTCCCCATCCGCGACAAGGTTCGCGAGATCCGCAAGGATGAGGTTGACATCGAGCGTTCTCGCAAGCGCCAAAAGCTTAAGGAGGAGGGCAAGAAGGAGGAGAAGGAAGCTGGAGGCGAAATGGAGCCTATGCAGAAGAAGCAGAAGGCCGCCGATGAGAAGGGCAAAGCTAGTGACAAAGACGGCGACACCAACATGGAGGAGAAGTTCAAGACCGACGCCGAACACGAGGCAGAGAAGATGGAATCCGTCCGGGTCGCCAAGCAGGAGCTGTTTGACTTGCTCAAGCAGAACGGCCCTGCCAACGGCACCAACCAGTCTGGATTGTATGAGCTTCGAGGCGTTATTACCCACCAGGGCGCAAGTGCCGACAGTGGTCACTATACGGCTTATGTCAAGCAACAGGAGCGGAAGCCTGATGATGCTCAAACTGGCAGCAAGCGCCGTGAGGAGGAGGCCAAGTGGTGGTGGTTCAACGACGACAAGGTCACCGAGGTTGAAGCTGAGAAGATTGAGACTCTTTCCGGTGGTGGTAGGTACACAATGTTCCATCTCTTGATGATTCCGCTAACGCATCTCGTAGGAGAGTCCCACTCTGCTCTGATTCTGCTCTACCGGGCTATTGAGCTGCCTACATTGGATTAAATTCATCCAGTGTTGGGATTGGATCACTGTTTGCCCTAGTCCGCGACCAAAAGATACGCCTCTAGATGAATAGACGATGACCACGAGTCGATGTTGATGGAACCTCAGTTTTCTTGTACCAATGCAATCAATCTCGTACAAGTAGCGTAAATCTGGTCCACAGAGTAGATACTCGATCCCAGGATAAAGAGCCCATACCTCAGTCAAACTGTCACGTGACTGGGCCGCGGTTAAAGCCATTTGGATCCACGCGACTTCACCTTGCTTTTTACGTCTTGAATGGCGATGTGACTACGATGTATTCCCGCCGGATCCTACAACAGCCACTGCGCACGGCGATCACCCGCGCGCCTATTTTGGCACGGTTCTCCGTCCGAAATGCCAGCACTACCGCGAACGCGAACACATCAGCCCAACCTTCGCGATGGACGCGCCGCCTAATCTACGCTGGTATCTTCGGAACCCTTGGCGCAGGTGCTGGGAAATGGATGGACAGCAAGTTCGCGGAACCGCCACTTCCAGGGACTATTGAGGACCAGGCAGAGCTCGAGCACATTCAGCGCGCCTATGAGATCGGTCTTCCGATTGTGCAGCAGTTGCGACAGGATCCCGATTTTACGGAAAAGGACGTCTACGAGACCTTCTCTGATAGCCATAAGACACGTCGGCTGACCTCTGGGCCACTCGCTGGGAGCAGAGGTTTGGGCTTGCAAGTGAGTGGTGTCTTGGTTCCTATCCGCATTTGTTGTTCTCGGCGTGGGCGAGTCTGGGCGAGTTGGACAAGCCACTACCGACATGCATTCGAGTACCGAACCTCGGGATCCCGTTCTTGGCTAACTTAATTTGTGCTTGATAGAAAGT
This sequence comes from Penicillium corylophilum, assembly GCA_018410145.1. Lineage (NCBI taxonomy): Eukaryota > Fungi > Ascomycota > Eurotiomycetes > Eurotiales > Aspergillaceae > Penicillium > Penicillium corylophilum. The sequence continues at coordinate 75,028 of JAGUQL010000021.1, forward strand.
TTTCTGGAATGACAAGGAGAAGAAGCTCATTAGCGTTGTCTTCTTTGGGACTGGCATCGAAGGATGGCCAACCATGGTGCACGGAGGTGCGCTTGGCACTGTGATCGATGAGAACCTAGGACGGGCTGCAATTCGACACTTCCCGGCCCGTACAGGGGTCACGGCGAACCTCAATATCAACTATCGCGCTCCGGTCTACTCGGGCAACTTCTATTCCATACACACCACTCTGGACCAGGAGCAAAGCACAGACGCGAAGGCGTTTGCCACGTGCGAGCTGCGTGACATGTCAGGTCGCTTGTGTGTTGAAGCGAAGGGTCTGTTTGTTGTTCCAAAGAAGCTCAAGCTCAAAGAAATTGGGGAGCACTTCTGAGCTTGATTCCTGGGTGGCGGTTAAGCTGCATGACCTATGACTCGAGTCATCGTGGGAAACATCAACCAAAATGTACTCGTAATTGACTTGTCCGCCACTTTGTGATTCGCAAGGACTAGTGCTCATTTACTATACCCCCCCCCCCCCCCCCGCGTCCCCCTACATTCCCATGCATGGCGAGATTCGTGTTTCCGGTTTCCCCAATGTACCATGTACAACCCAGCCCTGAGGCTTCATTCTTCTCATGTAAATAGATTCTTCGCACACCAGAAAAAGGAGCATTAAACCCCTTCAACGAAGACAGCTAGCATCGAAACCTAGATATGTTATAGTTTCGGGGCTGATCCCTTTGTTGGACTTGGCCCCGGGCTGGCCGGGATCGAGGCCCGCATCCACCTTCTCCACGTTTTACCCCGCAATTTGTCTCCGCGAAGACATGAGTCGCCCCCAACATTCCCTTGGATTTACTAGGGAAAGTCCAGTCAGCCTCGGTATTTTCTTGATTCTTGACTCCAGATCCCGGCTATCGCTTATCTTGACTCCATCTCGCCCCATACATTCTTTGCCGCCCCCGCCAAACTTATTCCCCGGCTCGATACCAGTCCTGATTGGCTCAGGGTACAGACGGACGTGTCTGAAATGTCTGGCACAGTGATTTTGCTTGAAAGAGACCTGACGGGGGTGGGTCCCGTCCTGTCATGTCACCTGTCGACTATACGCGAAGCTATATGTATCTCCCCCCCTGTCTCCCCGCCAAGTAGAGCTCTGTTGCACCAGCTGGAATTGAAATCCCTCTATCCCGTTTTTCCTTCTTCTATTTCACTGGTACCTTTCTTCTTGAATATCGGCGACCCTGCCGTTAAGCTATCTACCCACTATGACTGGGGCAATTGAAGAGTCGCCCCCGGCGCATTATGATGAGAAACACCTTGTGAGCAAGGAGCTCGAGGGATCGTCCCACAGTCACCAGGAGGTGGCTGATGCAAGCTCCAATGAGGCGGGTCTTCATGAGTCTGAGAAGGAAGTTCCTGTAAGAGGACCTTTGATCGGGCGAAATCTCAGTACTGATTATCACTAGATGACCTTCCGGCGGTTTATGGGATTCGCAGCAATGGCTTTCTTGTGGACTGGTAGCCAGATTCCGGTCTATCTATTCGGTACGATCCATTTCTAAAATTTAGCGAATGTTCTGAAAAGGTGTTAACAGGTTGAACAGGTGGTATCCCTCCTTATATCTACGGAGATATCGGAGGAGCTGATCGCTGGGTTTGGTTTGTAAGGATTGCCATTCGTACTAATACTCTCATATGCTCACTGTTCCGAACAGGTCCTCGCCAATCTCCTCAGTCTCGCCGGTGTCTGCCCATTCGTCGGATCTCTATCTGATCTGGTCGGCCGTCGTTATGTTGCTATCATTGGTGCCTCGCTCATCTGTCTTGGAATGATCATCTGCAGCACAGCACACACAATGAACATCTTTATCGGTGTGTTCCCTCGAGACAACCGTTTTTTGGAATAACAACTGATTTCATCTCAGCGGGTATGGCGATTGCTGGCGCGGGCGCTGGTGTTAATGAATTGACTGCGTTGGCTGCTACTTCGGAGATGGCTCCCACTCGCAAGCGCGGTGTCTATGTTGCCGTCCTGATCTTCACTATTCTCCCCTTCTGCCCATCCGTTCTGTGGGCTCAGCTCATTGCCTATCACAGCAGCTGGCGCTATGTCGGTGCCTTCTGTGGAGCGTGGAGTGGGTTCGGTCTTTTGATCACAGTCTTGTTCTACTTCCCTCCTCCTCGAACCAACTCTGCTGGACTCAGCCAGAAGGAGATCATTCGTCGCATTGACTTTGTCGGTGGCTTCCTGAGCATCTCCGGGTTGATCATCTTCTTGGCTGGCCTGCAGTGGGGTGGATACCAGGTACGTCCTAGTCTTGAAGATTCCTCTGCCTCTATGCTAATATTCGATCTCCTAGTATTCATGGTCCTCCGCCCACGTTCTCGCCCCGCTCATCATTGGCTTCCTCCTTCTTGTCGCATTTTCATTCTGGGAGATTTACGGTGCCGAGTATCCCATCTTCCCTACCCGCCTGAAACAGGAACCCCGTACTCTGGGTCTTACGCTTGTCATTACCTTCATCTCCGGCGCCAACTTTTTCTCCGTGCTGATGTTCTGGCCCACTGAGTCATTCAATGTATACGGACATGACCCAATCGAGGTTGGCGTGCGCAGTATACCCATTGGTTTCGGTATCTTGGCTGGTGCTTGTATTGTGCTGGTGCTCTTGAGTGTGTTCCGAGGACACAACAAGGAGCTGTTGATTGTCAGCAGTATCCTTATGACTGCAGGTAAGGATCTAGACTTACCCCAAAGTATGAACTCTGTTAACAAATGATCAATTCTAGGATGCGGTGCTTTGTCTATTGGACGTCTTGACAATATGTACCAGCTGTGGGGAATCCTCATTGTGGCCGGTCTTGGAATCGGCGGCATCGTCGTACCCGCCTCAATTATCACCACCATCATCTGCCCCGATGTAAGAGCCTTTGATTTAAGCACTGACGGAAGCAAATACTAACACTTTACAGGATCTGATTGCCACCATTTCCGCACTGACCCTCTCCATTCGTGTGGTTGGCGGTGGTGTCGGCTACTGTATCTACTACAATGTCTTCATCTCCAAATTCGTCCCGTTGGCGCAGACCTATATTGGTGGTACAATGGTGGCAGAGCTTGGAATCACTGACATTCAGCTGATCACGGAGGTCATTGAGCTTACTGGTGCTTCTCTGCTCGACGAAATTAAATTGCTCCCGGGCATTGCTGGCAACGAGACGGCATACGAGATGGTGGTCACAGCTGGCCAGCTTGCTTATGCCGAGTCTTATAAGTGGGTGTACTATGTAAGCATCGCCTTTGGTGGTGTCTCCATTCTTGCTGCATGCTTCTTGGGCAACATCACCAAGTACATGACCGATCACGTTGCGGTGGTGATGTGAGTCTACGCTTTGTACTGCAAATATGTGTCATTTCCACCTTATGTACCTCATGCGAATAATTTGATTCAATCAGTGAATCAATCATGCTACAAATTTCTAGTACTTTGACAAGTTGTAATTTACTTCGAGTAGAGTACCAAACAAGATCAGAGGCTAGTGAAATAGATCAAGGTACACTTCGTGGGGCCGATCCATGACGCGCCAAGCCCCGGCAACTTTTTTATTTCTCGACTCAGTCCGGCTCAACACCGCAGCCACCATGGTCACGAACCTAGCAAAGCGGAAGCCCGTTCCGTCAGGGGCTCATGGAGCTACCGGTGTCTCTCGCAAGCGCGCTAAAACCCTCGATGCGCGCTCCCTAGCCGTGCAGTCAACTGACGCTGCGTTGTCCGTGACAGGCGAGCTCGATGTCGCTGCTTACGCAGCCGCCCGGGCATTCGAGATCCAGGCTTTAGAAGACGGAATCAAGCGGTCAAAAACCGCATTGACAACTAGGGCGTTCCAGAAAGTACCCCGCGCGTTGCGGCGCCGTACCGCGAGTCACAATGTCAAACGGGTCCCGCGGAGGTTGAGGGCACGGGCGAAGCACGAGGTACGTTTTACGAGAGTATACTTTTAGCAGTTTGACATCTGACCTGGCTTTATTATAGATGATCGAGGACAACACTCCAACTGTTACCGCACGACGACGCAAGCCAACCCAGATTATGCGCATCCGCCTCGAATCCGCTCGTCGCCTACAAAATATCAATGCCAAGGCTAAGGCCCGACGTGCCGCTGCAAAAGTGAAGCGTGATAAAGAAACCGGGCTCGATTTAAAAGAGGCAGGGAGTCACGCCTTTCATACAGCTCCTCGGGTACCGAAAGTCAAGAAGTACATGCTCTCCAGGCCGCCGCCAGCAGATGCCAAATATCGCAAGCGCCAAAAATGCAAGACATGGCTGCCAACACACATGTTCCACGCAAAACGTGCCCATATGGCTACAAGCAAAGACCCGATCTGGCGGTTTGCGATTCCTTTGTCGCCGACTGAAAAAAGTTACCGCCCTACACATAGAGCGCGAGGCGCTCGGGGTGCTGTGGCTTGGGATATGAGTTATATGTCGACGGTGCAACTGGAAGGAATAGAGTCATGTATTGAAGCTGTTTTGCGGGCTGTTGGTGTCAATGGTGACCAGGCATGGGCTGCTAAGGGAAGGAGGTGGAGAGCTGGGACAAGATCACTTCAAGCCTGGACTTTCGAAAAGGACGATCGCTCCAGGCCAATTGCTCCGGTTACACTTGTCTGGTGTGCATCGGACAACTCCGAAGATGTTGAAATGGCCGATGCAGACAAGCCCCAGTTGGCATCGAAAAAACCTCGGCGGAAGCTCTTGATCCGTGTTCATCCCTCCGCGTTCCTGCAGTTATGGCAGTGTCTGCTCGAGCTCTCGAAAATACAGAATCCTCCTGTAATGGTGGAGGACTTGCGGTTTGAAATTGGCAGCATTGAAATCACTGGGCCAGGCTCCATGGAAACGCTACTGGCTGCATTGCGGCCTGTTCTTGAACCGAGCGACGCCCCGGCGGGACAGAGCCCGGAAGCCATATGGCCCTCTCTTCTTGGCGTATCAAACCCATCATCACTGCCGCAAAATGCCCTTCTTGCCTTTGATGTTTCTGATCCTCGCCTCCAATTTCCGCCACGCCCGCTCAAGGTACCCAGCGATGAGAACTACATGAATGACCTGGCAGTGCTGCTCTCGAAATGGTCGCCCGACCAAACACAGGGCCAATCTTCTCTTTTCGATCGCCCCAGCCGGCTTGCAGCTTCACGCCGACTTCCAAGCCAAAAGGCTATCAACCGTCGTCGGACCCTCGCCGGTCCTGGCGTTTACCCTGCCGCACAACCCGATGACCCTAAAATTCCTGTAATGGTACTCGCAACCCGGCCACAAGCCCGCTCAAAGAACACAACCCCCGGCTCCTGGACTGTGATGCTACCTTGGAAATGTGTCGTCCCCGTTTGGTACTCAATCATGTACCACCCTCTCTCAAGTGGTGGAAACCCACGCTTCGGTGGCCTAAAAGAGCATCAACAACTCGCCTTTGAAGCTGGTGAAGGATGGTTCCCTGGCGATTTTCCAGGCACCCGAGCTGGTTGGGAATGGACTCAGCGCGAGACAGAGAAAACCCGCCGCCATTGGGAACGCCGCCCCAAGGGACGCCGGGCCGAATTTGATACTCTTGTTCTTGGAAGTGGCCGTCCCAAGGGAGAGATCGGACATGGATGGTCCTGTGACTGGGAAAGGCTTGTGCAAGGGCCATCGAAAGATGATGCTGAGGACAAGACTGATGGCGCTATTGAGACTGGACCAATCGATCCGCCTTCCAACATCCACACCATCCGTTATACACCAGGTGATACGAACAAAATCCTCGACAATCTTAGCAGACGATCCGTCGATTCGTCTTCTCTTGCCACTATCCACCTCACCCTGTCCAGTCGCGGCACACCTACACCCTGTGCGCGCATCTACCGTCTCCCCACTGATCCCGCCCTGCGGCGTAAGTGGCTCGCCCTCGCATCTACCAGCCGCAAGTCGGGTGAGAACCTTCAAGATCCCACCATTTCTAATGAAGAAGCACGTCGTCGCCTTGCGGAGTCTCTTATCTCGACTTCTGCGCATGAAGATTCGACGGCTGATCATTTAGAGGTACCCACAGAAGAAGACTTAATTGGTTTCGTGAGTACTGGTAATTTCAATCTTTCGGAAGGCAAGGGCACTGGAATTGGTTCAATCCAGCTGTCGAAGGTCTTGGTTCCTGACGTGAAGCTGTCTGAGCGGAGGATATGTATTGTTAGATCTGCAGGAGAGAAGCTTGGCCGACTGGGAATGTGGGAGCTTGTTTGATGTTTTGGTGATTTGATACCCTGTCAATGGCTGCATAGAAGCTCTATTATGAACACGAGCATTTCATGACTGTCAAACTTCGTACATGGCCTTTCTACTCTCTAAAAACCAAGGTTCTGACTACAGTCCCGAGGGCCAGTCACTCAATCAAGGATCTAAAACCCTATGCAGATTCATGGCAAACAAAATAGTGCAATCTATACATACAGTCCAGCAGCTGCGAACTTGAAGCGAAGGCTCAATCACAGCCGCGGTTCATCTGGAATAACTCAACCAACAATGCGATCCACGAAAGCCTGCTCCATCTTAGCAACCTCACGCTTGAACGCATCAACCTCCTGCCAGCAATCCAATGGGCGACGATCATTCAACCGCAAGCAACCCACGACATCAGCCTTAGCCTTCGAAACACCCTCATCCAACTCCGCCAACTTCCTCCGTCCGTCCAACCGGCTGCGCAGCTGCTCAATCTCACTCGCAACCGAGTCGCGGGAGATATCGCGCTTGGAAACAGCCTGGGGCGCGGCGGCCGGTGCGGTGAAGACGGGGGAAGGCTCGTACTCGCGTCCGGCGAAGGGGACTCGCGGCGCGTCGAGGTTCAAGGAGCCGACTGTGTAGCCAGTGCTTGATGAGGCGACGGGGGCTGTCGCCGTGGTCACGGGGAGAGCGCTGTCTTTGACTTCGGAGAGCTTCTTCTCGATCTCTGCGAGGGTTTGCTTCTCGCGGGCGTGGAGGCGCTCGAGTTCTTGGGCGACGCGCTTCTGGATTTCAATCTCGATGGCCTTGGTGCGCGAAGAGTCGGTCTGAGGGGGTTTGAGGTTAGTTGTGGGTGTTTGAGTTGTTTCTGAGAGGGTGGATTTACCTCGGAAGTGGACTGGAGGGCATCCACTAGGTTGGAGGAGAACTGGACGGGAGAATTGCTGGATTGGGATCTGAGTCAGTGTACTGGTCAATTGGCATGATTGAAGCGAGTTCGTATCCCTGGATAAGAATGGCCGGTCATATCGCAATTGCGCTGGTTAACCGGGTGGTTGTTTCGGTTCCCGGAACGGAAGTGGAGTGATTGCAGATTGGAGGGGCATTACCTGGAGAAGACATGGCTAGAGCTGCCCGCAGCCTCGGGCTTAGAACTGCCAGCACCCATGATTGTGAATGGCAGATGTGAAATGCCGTCAAGTCTGGACTAGAGAAGGGCGGTTGTGAGATGCCCAGTTCACCCGAAGCTCCGATACTTCGGTCACGTGGGCGGTCTGCCTTGGTGAGTGTAGACTTGGGTCTGCTTGTACTCGATTTGATTTTTTCATGCGCAAACCCCTCAATCTTTTAGAGAATTCTGTTTGATTCACCTTCGGCTCTCATGAGTGATGGCCTCCTCATATGTTCAAACCGGGATGGCTGTTCTGGCATGAAAGCATGGCCTTGACGACGTCATGAACCCCTAGAAACTGCAAATTGTACTAAGAAATTGAGAGTAACATTATCCTAAACAAAGATTCCAAATTCCTGCATACGACATTTTGCGGTAGATGCATTGCCTAGACAATGTCTAGACATTACCTGGAGTTTGTGCGGCTCAATGAACACATCTATATGCATATCCTTGCTTCGGCACACAAGCGAAACAAATGGCTTGGGGAGATGCTTAGCTTTTGATAACTCTAGATCAATTTGATCATCTATTGACTTGGGGACTGAGTCAATAACCCCGAGAGAAATGCGAGTACATGTGGGGTACACAGAAGGCGGGGGGCGGAATTGTTGCGAAGGCCAGAAGTCCCCTGGGACTAAATGACTGGCTGGTTCTACGCAGTATTTTCACGGAGTGAACTTGTTCAGGTGCGTATTTTGCTTGTGTCTGGCTCTCTCCGAGGACTGCGCTAAATAAATACGAAAAGCATCTACGGAGTGTATGCACTCTTTTCTCCTGGTGTGAGGATCTATACAATCAGGAACCTAAACTAGGATAGGAATCCAGGAACCAAGGTCACTCCTGACGTAGTGGCCAGATCTAGTTTCCTTGGTAGTCTAGTCTGTTGTATAGGTCTAGTGCAGCCACCCACGCCGAGAGATCGACGGCTCTCAGAACAACTGCCTTGTGAAAACTTGCTAAGCCATTCAATCTTGAAAAGTAGTAACTATCAGAGTTGCCACGTAGGTGTTAGCGAGCTATAGTAACAAAGCCAACAAATGAATCAAGTCTGATTTATTCCCACTGCGATTGGAACATGAAAAATGTCTAGGAAGACTGAGACAGGAAAGCCACAAGACAGCGACTAGGGCATAAAACGTAGTGGAATCCACCTGCCCACCATATTCCCCATGCGTTTAGTCATGGTAACAAAGATCGGGATTCCGTTCGGGCTCGGGTGCCCCATGCCCAAGTCGGGAGCCGACTTCTGCTTCTCCCGTGCCGAACGATCCCGATGTTCGCCAGGGCTCTTCAGCCTAACATGTCATTCTTCGCCCAACCATTGCTTGTGGGTGTATTACCCTCGATCCTGGCACATAGTTCACTAATGCACCTGCATGCGACACTGTGTGTCCCCCCTCCCTGTTCCTATTTTCTATTTTCCATGTTCCATGTTCCCCCGTCCCCCATCCTCGTTATCACGCGCCTTAACCGGTGTCGCTCACCGGTGAAGTCGGGGAAAGGCGTGCCATGGAGAGGCATTGACCACTCACAGCCACTCCCCACATTGTCATCTCCGTAGTTTGGTTTTCAGTTTCAGGAAAAACATTCATGCCGTCATGGGGAAAAAAAATACAAAATTACCAAAAAAAAAAATTATCTGGCTGGTTCTGTGAAACGAGAGTGTTCTTGGAGATGCTGTGTGACTCCAAGAATGTAGGAGAATACGCTGCATCCGGAAGGTGAGGAAGGGTAGATAGGAACGCCGTTACGACACTAGTTAGAGTGGTTTACTTTCCATCAATAGAAATGCCAAAATAAACTGAGGCTTGACGAGTTCGGTGAAGCCGGTAATTGAATGCCAAGATTGGAAAGTCGCGGACTGACCTCATGGAACCCCTCCGTCATCCCACTTTACGCCTCTTTTCCCTCCGCTTTCTTCTTCTTTTTCTTCAACATATTCCGGCTGTACATACCCTCCCTCTATCTTAGCCGGCCTTGAATTGTCACCATGTCCACTACACTAATCGATGAGGCTACGCGCATTGCGCGCGACTTCGACTTCTCCGCCGAGCAGGTGCAGCGCGGGGTCGCGGAGTACATCAGGCAGTCGGACGAAGGTTTGCAGAAGGAAAACTGCACTCTGAGCCAGATCCCTACCTTCGTCACTGCTGTTCCCAATGGAACCGAAAAGGTACTGTCGCGATGCTCTTAAAAGTATGAAACCGCCGCTAACAAAAGCCTCTGTAGGGTCTCTACTTGGCCGTTGACCTCGGTGGCACCAACTTCCGCGTGTGCTCTGTTCAACTGCACGGCGACACTACCTTTGACCTCACCCAGTCCAAGATCATGATTCCCCGGGAACTCATGGCCTCCGGTACCTCCAAGGACCTCTTCACCTTCCTAGCCCGCCAAATCGAGGCCTTCCTCCGCATTCATCACAACGACCACTTCGAAGCGCACCAGCGCCGGCGGCGCGAGGGTAAAACCGAAGAATACTTGTTCGATCTGGGCTTCACTTTCAGCTTCCCTGTGCGTCAGGTCGGGATCAACTCCGGAACCCTGATCCGATGGACCAAGGGCTTCAACATCCCCGATGCCGTCGGTCACGATGTATGCGCTTTACTCCAGACTGCCATTGATGAGTTGGAACTGCCCGTCCGTGTGGCTGCTCTTGTCAACGACACCGTTGGTACTCTGATGGCCCGCTCCTATACCTCTCCCGGCGAGACCGGCACCTTCCTTGGAGCCATCTTTGGAACCGGTACCAACGGCGCCTACGTCGAGAAGCTCGAGAACATCACCAAACTTACACATCTGGAGGGCGCCCACTACGACAAGTCTACCGGCGAGATGATCATCAACGCCGAGTGGGGCAGCTTCGACAACCAGCTGAGCGTCTTGCCCAACACCGTCTTCGATCGCGAGTTGGATGCTGACAGCAACAATCCCGGTGTGCAGATGTTCGAGAAGCGTGTCTCGGGCATGTTCCTGGGTGAGATTCTGCGCCGCGCTCTGCTGGCCATGCACAATGACCCCAAGCTCGGCCTTTTCAAGTCCAGCCAGACCTCCAAGGTCTCCATGCCCTCCGACTCCCTCTTCTACCGCCAATGGGGCCTGGACACCAGCTTGCTGAGTCAGGTCGAGAGTGACTCCACCAAGCAAATGACCGAGGTCAAGGCCGCGCTGAAGGACCACCTGAAAATTGAGAACCCCAGTGTGGACGAGTGCAAGGCCGTCAAGATTCTCGTTCATGCCATTGGCAAGCGTGCCGCTCGTTTGAGTGCCGTTGCGATTGCCGCTGTCCTCATCCACACCAAGAAGCTCGAGACCAGCGATATGGTCGACGTCGGTGTGGACGGCAGTCTGGTTGAATTCTACCCTAACTTTGAGGGCTACATGCGCGAAGCTATGCGTGAGGTGCCTCAGGTTGGCACCGCGGGCGAGAAGAAGGTTCGCATCGGTATCTCCAAGGACGGCAGCGGTGTGGGTGCCGCTTTGATCGCTTTGGTCGCCAGCAAGGATGAGACTCTGCAGAACCCCATCAAAAAATGAGTTCGCCGTCACTGTCCATCGAATGCATGTTTATTGCCTCAAATCTTCCTGAATGCAGCATCACTTGACTGTCTGTCTTAGCTTACCGGCTGGGCCAGTAGCTTGGCTGCGACCGTCGCGTCAGCGCATTCTACATTTCGCTTCTCATGGCAGGGCAATGTGGACTGAAACACTGTTAACCCAACTTGGGCCCGCGATCAGCCACGCGCCCTTCGCCATCTTCGTTACTCTATCTGTTCTGTTCTTGTGTGGACCTCAAGCAGAATGTACCATTAGAAATTATTATTTCTTTTTTCTTTTCTCTTCTTCTTTTGGATTTTATTAGCTTGGTACCACGGCGTTGCACAGACATTGACCTGGCGCATATTAGCATCCAATATCAATACAGAATTGCATTTCAGCTTTAGCTACGATCTCACTGAACTCCATGGAATCTTTTGTTCAAATCGATCTCATATATTAGAGAGGAATTGGGTTATCGAATATTATATATCGGTCCATCCTCAACTAATCAGTTTTTCTCATACCCAATCGCCTGCTCACGCTTGACAAAGTCAATTTTGCCAGCACCGGCCATCAAGAACGGTGGCTCGCCACCACTGATCGCCGGGTCAGGTCCAATAAAGTTTCCAGGGAACCCAATATCGAGCGGAGCTGCAGACTCGAGGAACTGAATCTGCTGCTCGGTCAGACGGATCGACAGAGCCTTGATGTTATCCTTCAAATGCTCGATCTTGCGACCGCCCACGATCGGGAACACGTTCGGCGCCTTGCAGAGCACATATGCCAGCGCAATGGTTGTCACAGACTCAATTCCATGCTCCGCTGCCACCTTCGCCAATGCCTCGGAGATCTTCCGCTCCTCTTCCGACTGCTCGGCTCCGGACATGGTGCGCAATCCCTCGCCCGCCTTCTTGCGCTCTTCCAGCTGCTTCGCGGTCTGGAAGTGGCCGCTGCCCAGCACATCCCATGGCGCAAGCGCCATGCCAAAGTGTCGTGCCATGGGCAGGATGTCGCGCTCGAAGTCCCGGCGCATCACGTTCCACCGACCCTGGTAAACGGAGAAGGGAGTCTTGCCGTGCGCACGGGCATAGGTATTGGCAGCTGCCACGACCCATGCAGGAGTGTCTGAGATTCCGAGGTACATGACCTTGCCCTGCTCCACGAGGATATGCAGGGAGTCCATGATCTCCTCGATGGAAGTAGTATGGTCCCACCAATGCAAGTACAGCACGTCAATGAAATCGGTTTGCAGCTTGCGTAGTGAATCGCGTACGCTCAGGAACATGCTTCGCTTGTGATTACCGCAGGAGTTGGGTACGTTGCCCTTGCCCAGCGCGTAGGATCGGTAATCGGTTGTGAACTTGGTGGCGATGACCATCTGGTCACGATTCTTGCGCTCGGCCATCCATTCGCCGATCCAGGCTTCGGATTGCTCGTTTTGGTAGTTGTTGGCTGTGTCAATGAAGTTGCCACCGGCTTCGGCATAGGCGTCGAGGAGCTTGAAGGATTGCTCTTTGTTCATGCTGCCCATGAATTGGTTCCAGCTGTCTCCGATGGACATGCCGCCCAACTGTATGGGGGACACGCGGATCCCGGCGGTGGAGGAGAGGACGCGATACCGACCCAGAGGGGTGGCGGGTTCGGGAGCGGCCTTGAAGATTTCATCCATTGTAATGAATGTATTGGGTTTTTTGTTGTTTGGATTGGGATTTATGGATACTTCCTAAAGATGGATGAATGCAGTAGATTGTCCGAATAGTAATTGCTGAATAGTGATGAAGAGAATCTGTATTTATACGCGATGGGGTTGTGTTCCCTGATCGACGGAGATAGAGGAAATCGATGATCTCACATGTCATTGGTGTCATCCGGATTTAAAGACCTTCGTCCGCCATCACTCATCGGCCATTAACGGCTTTAACTAAGCCACGATTGCCCATCCATATGAGGTCAACATTCATGACTTGTTCACTAAAATCCTTAAGATCGAGATCTGCCACGTATCAGATCGTGCACCTTAGAAACATGTCTCTGTTTGCTTTGATTCCTCCATCATCTGGGATGGTCGGGTATGATATCATGGTAAACTCACGATCGAATGCCCCGCATATCTCCGGCCATAACTCAATGCATTGGGCTCGCATTGCTTTCGGACTATGTAGACATGAGACAATTCGCTCTGGTTCGACCATCTTCTCCTCGCTTGGTTCGAGATTAAAGTTGCATTTAACTCCAAACTCCGCACTCCCGACCCCAGCACGCGCTAGTCCTTTTTGAGCTGTCAGCGCTGACAGGGCACCAAGGCACCAAGGCATTAAGGTGTAACTTGGCCAATTAAAGTTCGGCAAGGTGTCAAGGTGTCAAGGTGTCGAGGCCAGCTCCCTTGCGCATTCCACTCCTGGCAATTGACAATTGACTGGCCCAGGTCAGACTTGATTATTACTGTCAACCTCTCCCATCTGAGATGCACGGATTGCCCGGGGATGACTATCTGTTCCGAGTCTGACTCAATTGCAAATTGGACTCCCGACCTCTGCGTGTACTCGCTACAATGACCATAAAGGGCACTGTTTCCCCCCCTCATCTCCCCTGCCCTGCACAATGATGCCTTTACAGCGGCAGTCAGAGCAAGGGATCGCCGCTATATGCCCACCCTTGACCCAATTGAGCGCCACGCGGGGGGAAGGGAAAAAAAAAAGTAAACAAGCCGCCGAGACATAGCTCCATGATCCTTGCATGGTCTCCTGGCCGATGCAGCCCCGCCCAGAATACGGCTGAATCCTGGCTACATGGACGGCTGTCATTCGCGCAGTCAGATAGGCTGCGTGGTTTACGATGTGTAGATCGCCGTCTTGACATCGCCAATGTCTGACTGACCTAGTGCCTGGTCCAAATAGAACACTAGCCGAAATACTGCATCTGCACAGCCTGCAGGCTCTGGAGCCCTCCAACCCACATGGAGACCGGGGCCTTGATCTGTAGGTTTGTGCGACACAGGGGAGCCAAGGATCCCCAAGGACGCGCAAGGTTGCCCTGGCCCATCTTGAGACCTGTACGAAGGGCCGGCTGCGTTGTCAATCCTGCCGGACTGCAGCCTTTTTAACCTGCTGCTCCCCCAGAGGTTTCTCGTCAACCTTTCCCCCTCGTACACCTTTACCATAATGTCTTCGTTCTTTGGTAAAACCACCCCTCCGAGGGTGGAGGATCATCCCGCCCATAGGACTTCCAGTGATCAGCCACAGCCCAAGGAAAGTCCTAAACCTTCTAGTGAGAAGGAGAGCACGATGCCCGATGAGCAATTCAGGAATATTGCAGGCCTTGACACCGACAAGGAGACCACGAGTCACAGCAACAGCAATACCACTGCCAATGGCGACCACTCGCCTGAGGCGGTGCCCAACGATGATTCCAACAAGGAGTTACTGCCTCGCGGCGATGAGGAAAAGGAGGCCTCGAATCCGGAGAGCCACACGAGCGGTGAATCCAATGCAGATCCCAAGGATGTCGACGACACAGAATATCCTTCCGGCTTCAAACTCCTCCTGATTACTATTGCATTGTGCCTCTGCGTGTTTTGTGTCGCACTCGTACGTCTGTTACTTGGCACTCAATGGTACACTTGCTTACCTTTGAACAGGACAACACAATTATTGCAACGGCCATTCCCAAAATCACCGATCAGTTCAACTCTCTTGACGATGTGGGTTGGTATGGAAGTTCCTACCTGTTAACTACTTGCGCCGTGACTTTGATGTTTGGCAAATTTTACACTTTCTACTCGATCAAATGGATCTACCTGCTGGCCCTGTCGATTTTCGAAATTGGTTCTCTGATCTGTGCTACGACTCCCACATCCGTCGGCCTGATTGTTGGCCGTGCCATCGCTGGTCTGGGGGCGGCTGGTCTCTTCTCAGGCTCAATGCTCATTATCCATCAAAGTGTGCCGCTCGTCAAGAGACCCGCGTATACCGGTCTCGTCGGCTCCATGTTTGGAATTGCTAGTGTCGGCGGTCCACTGTATGTTCCTGCGCTTCCGTTTAGAAGAATGTTGATGCTGACCTTCTCCACAGGATGGGAGGTGCTTTCACCGACAAACTGACTTGGCGCTGGTGCTTCTACATTAACCTGCCTATTGGTGCAGTGACTTTCCTGTTCATTTTGTGCTTCTTCAAGGCCACCAAACCTATCATTGGCAAGGGCGATCGTACCTGGAAGCAGCAACTTGCCGAGTTCGATCTCCTTGGATCCCTGTTCTTCCTCCCCGCCATTATCACTCTTCTGTTGGCTTTGCAATGGGGCGGCACCACCTACGCATGGGGCAGCTCGCGTGTCATCGCACTCTTCGTCGTTTTTGGTGTGCTTATCATCATCTTCATCGGCTTGCAATGGTGGGGTGGGGACCGCGCTACTATTCCTCCCCGTCTGATCAAGAACCGTAACGTCTGGGGTACAGCCTGGTACTCGCTGGCCATCGGTGCTGCATACTTCGTCATGATCTACTACCTCCCGATCTGGTTCCAGTCTGTCAAGGGCTCTTCTGCCATCAAGTCCGGCATTATGAACCTGCCCCTGATTATTTCCGTCGTCGTTCTGGGCATCCTCGCCGGCGGTCTCGTCACTGCCTGTGGCTACTACACTCCCTTCATGATCGCCTCGTCGATCATCATGACCATCGGTGCAGGTCTCCTATCCACCCTCGAGGTCGATTCCGGTCACCCCAAATGGATCGGGTACCAGGTTGTATTCGGCGTCGGCCTGGGTATGGGCATGCAAATGCCAATGATTGTCACACAGACAGCCCTCAAGACCGAGGACGTCCCCAGTGGTACCGCCATGGTCATGTTCGCTCAGACACTGGGTGGCGCTATCTTCGTCTCGGTTGGCCAGAACATCTTCCAGAATCAACTTCTCCACAACATTCACCAGTATGCTCCTGGTGCTGATGCTTCCAGGATTATTGCTGGTGGTGCCACTATGCTGCGCAATATCGTCACCGGTCCTGCCCTAAAGCCAGTTCTGCTAGCATACAACAACGCCGTTACACAAACTTTCTATGTCGCCGTCGCTATGGGTGCTCTGTCTCTGATCGGCCCCGTCTTCATTGAGTGGCTCTCTGTCAAGGGCAAGAAGATTGAAATGGCTGCAGCGTAGACATCCAACCCTTCCGACATTCCACCCCTTCATGCATATGTTTTATTTCTTTTGTTGTGCAGTGATCCGAAACAGAGGACAGTATAATACAGGCTCTATATACTTTAAGCTTTGAGTAATGCTCTTAATGAACCTATTGTTAATGCGCATAAGTGTTCTTCCCAGCGTCGCGATCATAATTCGTCCGATACACAGGGAAGCCAGTAAGATCCAAGTCAATGTTTTCAAATATATACATTGACTCGTCCGTCACATCGCCTGAGTGATACCAAACCTCCCCAAAAACTCTATTTCATTATAGTTCTTGAGGATTTTTATTTTTTATTTTTCAATAATCATGCGTCCTTGCCTGTGAATGTAGGTTTTGTGGAGTATATCACAATTATTCTTTCATATGAAAGTCACTTTCAAGATTCCACCTGCAATAACCACACGATGTCATCTCTGTATGTAGGTATACCTCCACGCCAAGTTGCCCCGAAGAAATAAATCTATAAACCCACATTTGCTAAATGTATTCCATACAACTGAAAATCACCTGCAGTGTTAGACAAGCAGAGAAAAAGAACGAATGTTGATCCTGTGTATATATCCACGTGCATGGATGTGAGCGATGAACAGCAAGGTAGCTTCAAGATAACACAACCTGTAATCCAATTTGGATAAGGGCATACACAGAAAGAGTAGGCGTGATGCGAGTACCTAGGTAAGTGAATCGCTCAATGCACGAGGGTAACAGATGGTGGGGTCAACTGCTCCAGTCTCAAGGTAAGACCTAATTGTAGAGTCGGCAAAATTGGAAAAAAAAAAAACATTGTATGGCATTTCAGAGTCACTTCACAAGTCCAAGACGGAATTTTCGACACATTGCTTAAACTTGCCACAACAATAGTGGGTGCGATCTTAATTCCGAGGATATATTGAATCGCCGCTGAGATCGGCGCTAATAGCCTGACCTTGCACCATCTCGAATGTTCGTCCACGGGACTCGCTCTGCAGCTTTGCTGACTCTACATCGAAAGCCTAGTTTTCACCACTTCTATCACAGGCGGCATACCAGAGCTCCTCGAGGAGGGCCAGTTTGTTGATGTCTTTCATGTCAACAGCTGCTACGGTGTCTGCGCACATTTGAACTGCGCACTTCTTTGAGGATCTGAAAATTCACGTTGGTGTTGCTTACCTCTTCGGGATAGTTGTGCTTGAGGGACATTTGAAGAATCTTGATGAGTTTCAGAAGCTGAAATTATGGTGGCGGTAATTCCCAGGCCCTAGGCAGGAGTGACTCGGTCCAGATGTCCTCGAGTCTTCCTTGTGAGCCCTTCTTGATGAATCTAGACGATTGACATTTCTCCGATGAAAGAGATGTATTGTTCTCACCATGTCATATTCACTCCTTCGTCTATTCTTGTTGTTTATGGAGATGCAAGCTTTCATTACTCCCCACTTTCCAGGAGGACATCTCTATATACCTCATGCAAAGGTCCTATGAAGTGAAGTAATTAAATGAATCTACTATGCGTATCAAACACTTGAAGACAAGGAGAATTTAATGAGTCTATACCCGCTGGGTGTACCAAGATTGAACATGAAGAAAATCAAACCGCCGCGTAAAGACTGAGATAAATGCCCCAGATGACGCCACACGCGCTCGCAAAGACCACTCTCCGATCCACCGGAATGACCGTATACATGAGAGTGGAGACAACAGGGCGATATTTTAGTCTCGCATTCATGATCGGTCGGAAATCCTAATCAAATTAGTATTCCACGTATTAGGGGCCCGGGGCCAAGCAAACAAAAGGACACGTACCAAGAGCACAAGCTCCCACACACGGCCGAAGCCCTCTCCCTTCAAGAAATTAATTAAAATGACGAAAAGCACAATATTCATCGCGCCCGCTAGCGTCTGGTCGAAAAAGAACTTCATCACGAAGCTATGGAGCCCTGAGCGTCGCGCAGGTGCCCACTTCTCCTTGTCCTTTTGGCTGGGTAGCGTGTCATTATCTTTGGACGTCCCCAGGATGGAAGAAATGAATGAACGAAGCCATGCAAATGAGAGCAGCGACTTAAGTGAAAGGGAGCGCCATAGATTGGAGATTTCCGCCCGTGAGGGGAATCCTGGATACCTCGCCTCCAGGGCGCGTTGCCAGTAGAAGTTGATCGGCACGACTAAGATGCCATATGTCACGAACTGGAGAAGTGCCAGTGTGTTCAGAGTGAAGGGACCCTGGGAGGTGGTTAGCTTTTGGGATATTTATGCATCGGAGCAGGCCGTACGGTCTTGTTGCGCTGGTCGATCAGCTGCGCCAGCAGGTTGGAGATGGCATTTAGGACGGTCGATTGCGCGAGCGTCACGGTTAGCTGTGAGGGCATAACGAGGGACGGTTGAACATGGTCTCCCAAATCCCGAAGATATTGTCCCTGGCTTCAATGTTGAATGGGGGGCTGAGACGCGCAACCGTGTCCTGACTAAGACGCGATCGGCCAAGGGTCCATTCTTGACATTTGACACTTTTCTTTCATATTCTCCGAGCTCCTATGTTTAACTTCGTTGTTCATTTCATTGCCTAGTTATTAATCTATGCCCGGGTTGGAACTACTTTTGAAAATTCCACGTTTGGTCCATCCTTTGCACTGGTGAAGTGGTCCACCAGCGCCAAATGGCCCCCAGCATCCTCACCCTGACGGTCAGCCAGCGACATGTCAAAGAGGAAGAAAAGTCGCGCCAATGTCAGACGCATCTCCATGAAAGCCATGCTCTTTCCAATGCACCCGCGCGGTCCAATACTGAACGGACAGAATGCGCGACGTGCGGTCTCGATATCTTCCTTGCTAGACGTCCACGATGCGCCCGATGATGCGCAGGTGGCTCCCTCGATCCAGCGCTCAGGAACGTAGTCCTCCGGCGATCGGTAGTACTGCTCCTGACGGTGGATTGAGTAGACAGGTGTGCCGCAGTCTGTGCCTGCGGGTAGGAAGACGCCGTCAACGACGGCTCCGCCTTCCATGACTTCGCGAGGAGGGGCACCTGGGACCGCTGGTGCGAGGCGCAGAGCTTCGTCGATGCAGGCTTTCAGATAACCCAGCTCGTTCAATTGTGCGCCACTTACGATCTCTTCAACCTCGGTGAAGGCGCCGCGCACTTCGGCGCAAACCTTTGCCAGAGCTGTCGGGGACCGAACCAGGTAGAACAGTGTAGCTGCCAATGTAGTCGAAGTAGTATCGCTGCCCGCGATCATGAGCACATTGGCCTCACCCCACAGCTCGGGCGTGCTGAGGCCTTTGCCTGTCTCGGGATCCTTTGCGTTGAGCAAATAGTAGAAGAAGTCCTTCTTGGCTTCACGACCGGCTGAGGCACGTTCTTGGGCCCGCTTATTGGCCTCGACGCGCGAGTTCATAATGAAGTTCCATCGGTCTTGTGTCAGTTGTCGAATGAAGATCTGGTCGAGGTGCCAGCGGTCCAAAGGCATCCACAGTCCGCACTGTACGGGTCAGCATTGTCTCAATGCAATAAGATATATTGCACTCACCACATAGTGTCGATTCGCAGCACGATCCACAAGCCCAATCATATGTCGTCGAGTATCACCGATAAGCATGTCAAAGCTCTTTCCAAAGCACAACTCGCCCATCACGTCGTAGGACAGGTAACTGAACCAGTTACCCATGTTTCGCACGACGCCCTTACGATCATCACCTTTCCTCTCATCCTTCTCGTCGAATCCGGCCAAAACTGCACAGAGCTGTCGTACATGCAGAAGCATGACGTCCTCCATACCCTTCAGCGCATTCTCCGAGAATGCCTGGCTGAGCACGCGTCGCTTGCGCCCATGCATTGTCTTATCGATCGCATTGTGAGTGTTGTACACGCCCTTGATCGCGGGGAACGCATTATAGAAATCCGCCTTCTGCAACCTCTTTCCATGTCCATAGATATCATGAAGTCCTTTATCCGAGTTCACCGAAACAAAGTTCGGCGCAACCCGTACATGCGTGCCGTATTTCTTGTGTAGTTCATGCAGCCACAGATGCCGGTCTCCCTTCAGTCCATGATAAAGCTGTACCCACGGTGTGAGAGACGCCAGGAATGGGCCTGGAATATGCCGAAGCGGGTGTACGAATCGGTTGTAAAGTGCGTAAGCGATTGTCTGGAGCTCACTGTTAGATATGCCTTAAAAGCTTGTAGATTTCTGAGATTCATACCAATACGCCCAGCACCGCGGCCAGGTCAATTGTCAGCCGCTGTGCCGACATGCTCTTCACTACAGGTTCAACGAGCATATTGGAATGTCTTCACGTCATTGCTTATCTTACGCAGTTATGAGGGTGAGAGTTATATACCTGCCGCGCCGAAGATATCCGCGCCCAACCGTGTTTCAGTTTCGATGACGATAGACCCAACAAAACTGGGGTTGTGACCTTATGAACTTGGACGTATGATGGGCTAGATTATTCGGTGTGCGGTCACGGGTATAGGCGGCTATTGTCTGGTTTCAGCATACCTAATCTTCCAAGTGAAGTAAATGGATATTTGAGAAACTCCCCGGCGGGGCGCGGATGACTTATGCTTATTTTGTTTCTAGCAGTCTTTGCGGGAAGATTTTCCCTCTTGTGAAACATGGTCTGGGATAATTATCGGAGCTTAGAAGGGGTATAAAGTGACGCGGCATCAGACTGTGGGATCTATGAGTCTATTTATTTATGCTATTTCATTGTTCAGGGACATTCCTCGCGAGGAGACTTTCAAAGCTACCCCTCGAACCCCACAGCGGCTTTTCAGGCGGTTCTGAACGTGGCCTACCGCTATTATCCGATGGGTAATCGCTTATCATCTGCTCCGCATTGGACGCGGCTGAGGCAGTTCGGAGTGCTGCACAGTTCTCCGAAGAGTAATGTTCGGGAGCCATTGCTGACATCTGGATTCGAGCGCAACGCTCGTTTTTTTGCTGGGGCCCTTGTACGAATGCTGACCTCGCCATACCAAGATAATCCTGGAATATGCTATCCAGGCTCCCTTGTGCACAATTTGCATTGACCAAATTCGGTCTCTTGCGTTATCGATATCTTCGCTTAGCAACGCGCCGAGAGGCCTATGTGCTGTTCCCATGTAATCCACCGTCCAGGATCCACTGCTCATTATCGTCATTATCATCCTGCACGCGTCGCCATGTTTGCTTCCGCTCCCCTCGCTCGGCCCCATCTGTCGTCTTGTTGGTTGGGGCCTTCCAGACTGGACGCATCAAACCTCCAGCAGCAAGGAGAGGGTTCCGACTGAAGGCGTGTCCTCTCTCCGATGCCGGCGCTCCCTCGGATTCGGCAACATCCATGGGGTCCGGCTCACTAGGCTCGGGTGTCGACTCCACCGGTGCAGTTTGATATACTCTCCGCACTTTGCCGCCCTTAATATCAAGGCTCATGACGGTCTTCTTCTTTTCCCACTCGGGACGAGCTTTCTCTTCCATCTCGCGCTGGATGCGCTGCTGCTTCTTCAGGGCGAGTGCTCGCTGTGCCGGGCTCATCCATATCGTCGAGGCGACATTCGGGGTCTCGAAATCAGCTGCCTCATCAACCACCTTGGTCCGACGAGCGTTTTGCGCTTGGAACTGAAGCAGTTTATCTCGGTGTGCTCTAGCTGCATCGAGCTTGTTCGGTGACGCTGACCCGGATCCTGTGGGCTTCGGCCCTCCTTGATGGTGAACGCCCTCATTATGGGCTCGCATCTTCTCCTGACCGCGTTCCTCGCGTAGCTCTCTAATCATATCCTGTACTTCTTCCGGGGAGAGGAGTGGTGTGCCGCAAAACGAGCACGGTTGTAGGCCCTCAAGAGAGCAAATGATTCTGCCACATTTAATGCAATTGGGGGCTGGGTCGAATAATGGATGTATTGAAGCGTAGCAATTGCATTTCCGTGTTTCAGTGCTCTTTGTTGGATTGGTCGAAAGCTCCAATGCTGCAATTGCGGCCGTCAAGTCGGAGATATTGTTGGTTGTAATGGCTGTCCCTCCCTTAGAGGGGCTGGCTGTACCTCCACTTTGTTTCTGTTTGCTTGTCTTCGATCGCACGTTTGGCAGCATATCGGATAGGACAGGCCCGGAAGCAGATGGTGGCGGTTTCAAGGAGGACGGGGCCGTGGAAGACTGCGCGCGAGATGACGCAGAGGGCCCAGACGCAGGCAAGTTGGGAGGATTGGATATCGACTTGCTGGCAGACATGTAGTCCTCCTCCGCTCTGGACTTCATGTAGCCTCCCCCGACGTCACCGTAATTGTCCGGTCGACGTGGCGGGCCGGCGTTGTGTAGCGGCTTCTTCTCCTTCTTGTTCCTCCCTTTTGGCCTTTCGCTGGCCGTTTCATTCCGTGGAGGTGCCGCGGGCGGGCGGGGATCGCGACGTGCATTGAATGAGGCGATAAACTCGAGAGCTGCGGGGGAATCGCCGACGAGGTTTTTGAGGTTTTCAGCACAGTCCTCTTTGGAAAGACTGGCCGAATAGTCGATGATCTGCTTCAATGAGTCCTCATCCAGAGGGAGAAGCTGGCTAAGCCTAGGTGTAGCCCAAGCAGTGAGGTCAGACATGGTTGTGGAAGGGAAAAAGTCGAGGTGGAGCTCCCCGCAAGTGGGAACCAAAGGACATTCTGGAACTATACCCTTTACACTCCCCGACTCTCCACGCTTCACGCTTCAATACTTTATACATCCCTCATGCAACGTTTCAGCCTCTCACTTGACGATAAGAATATTATCACTGGTCGACTGTCGCTCCTGTCGGAATTGCAAGGCCAGTCTATCCCGCTCCTCGTCTGCTTGCATGGCGGTAGCTATGACTCGGAGTACAACGAGGCCATCCACAAACACTCAATCTCTCAAATCACAGAGCTGGTTGAGTCTTCAGTCGTACCATTACATTCAGCCAGGAAATAGAGAATTTTCGGAGTCGCTTTCATACGCTCAGCAGCAAGGCCGATACATCAATCCCAAATCCCTTCCAAGGTCAAATTTCGACTAATCAACGTAATATGCTGTCCATACTTCACTCATGGCCTTCTTTGGTAGTGTAAAGCAGTATCAGGAGCATAATACAGAATGTTTTTTAGGAAAAAAGGACGGCCGTTACTTAATTCCCTCCCAGTAGAACCGGAGGACTAAGTGTGTAGGTGTAAGCCAAAACGGACCATCGCCCTCCGAAAAACTTGCGATCTTCAACTCCCGCAAAATGGAGATCTTACCGGGAACCCAAGACATACTGGGGCAGTCTCCCCGACTGAAAGGCTACACCCATCTCGCTCTCTGTTTTGCGCACCCATCGAGCCTCCCTCGAGAAAGCACCATCACAGCCCTCGAAACAGCCACTCGCCGGATAACATCCGCCCTGCCATGGATCGGTGGAGTTGTTGTCCACCAAGGCGAAGGTGATGGTAGCTCTGGCAGATTCTTCATAGCTCGCACAACTTCAGGAACGATTCTCAAGGTCCAGGATCGGTCTGATACCTGCCCATCTTATGATGACATCGTTCAGGCAAAAGGATCCAGCGACCTACTAGACGTGGCCCTTCTCTCCTCAGAGACATCTCTTCCAGACAGCGATGGATCGGAAACAAATCCAGCACATGTACTTACATTAACGGCAAACTGGATAAAAAATGGTCTCGTTCTCGACTGTGCCGCCCACCACAACATGCTGGACATGGGTGGAATCGACCAATTCTTCCGCCTCTTAGCTACCGCACTCTGCGATCAAGAGTTCAGCAAACCTGCCATTGAAGCCAACTCGAGGGACAGGATGAATATATTCCCTGTTCTAAGCCCCGATGAGCCCAAAAGTGACATCTCCCACTTTCGCTGCCCCTCATCATTAGGGACAACTGTACGCCCTCCTCCCCCGCCAGGTAATCTGCCAGCTTTCCACCATTTCCGATTCAGCTCTACACAGCTTTCGCAGCTCAAATCTCTCGCCGAGACACCATCAGTCGATGATGCTTTGAGTGCGTTCATCTGGAAACGACTCAGTGCGGTCCGAATGAATCTAGGCCAGAAACCAGATATGATCACCGGCTTCTCTCGCACTCTCGACTGCAGACGCGAACTTGGTGCACCCACTGAATACATGGGAAATACCGCCATAAAGACATACTCAACTATAACCCTTGGAGATCTCGGTCGCTCCTCTCTGGTCGATATCGCGGCACAGCTCCGTCGCGATGTTCGCCGAGTCAGAGACCGCCATCTTCTTCGCAGCTTGGCAGCTGCCATTACAGAGGAACCGGATAAGACTACGTTTAGCTTCGTAAAGGGGTTCAATCCTAAGACGTGGATTAATGCGTCTTCGTGGGCGGGCGTTGCTGCGTATTCTTTGAAGTTTGGCTTGCTGGGTAAACCGGTTCTTGTTCGGCGACCGACGTCGAAGACTGTTCAGAGCTTGTTATACTTCTTGCCACGTATGGAACGGGGTGATATAGATATACAGTTGTGTTTGATGGATGGTGAGATACAAGGTTTGAGAAGTGATTCTGAATGGGGTCGGTTTGCGGAGTATATTGGTTAAGCGATCCTTGTTTGCTTCCCTTTGATCTATTGAAGCATTAGTGCCATTGAAGGGCCGGATCGGTTGGAAAGATGCAAGATGTGAGTACCCGGTCACCGGTCATCTTGCATCTGAGACTGGTGTTATACGAAGGACGTATTGGGCTTTTGATGTCAGGTAATGACTAGAGCATTGAAGGCTCTGTGAGGCCTGTTTCTTCCTATCCTGGACTTTTTTCAGGTCTGCTTCGAGCTATAGGCTATACGTATAAACTCTACAAGCTCAAGTTCACAAGACAATGCCGAACCGTGGCCCATTGTATGGTATGAAAGTAATGTACAAATCCTATCCCCCATCATCATCGTCATCTATGCAAATTCGGTGTAGATCGAGCCAGATCCAAAGACGCCGTGAATGAAGAAAAGCCAAATAAAAACGCCAAAGACACCGAGATGACAGAAACGTCCTAGGACTCTCAATCCGCATTCTCGCTCTTGACATCGTCATCATCTTCTGCTGTGAATGATTGTTTGAGCTTACTTGGCCCGGGCTTGTTCGTGGAGCCCTTCTTGCTCGAGTTGAGCTTCTTCTTCTTTGTTGGGCTTGGGCTGCCGTCGTCGTCATCGTTGTGCGGCCGCTTCGGCGCTGATGAGGTTGGACTGCTGGCGCCACTTGCTCCGCTGTCTGTTGGGGTTTTGTTGCGCGTGCTGCTGCCACGGCCCGAGATGTTCATGCACCGGTCTAGATGCTGGGCTACTCGGTTCATGACGAAGTATCGGGGACAGATGGGGCATTTGCTGGTTGGAACTTCGGGAATCGTGCTGTCTTTCTCAGTCTTTCGCTTCTTTGGGTTCGGCATCACGGCGAACATTTTCCCGTGGACGTCGTGTCCGGGTAATGTGATCATGGGCCCATTTTGGCAGTATTCACGGTTTGGGTCGGGTGGAGGTCGGTAGCCCGCGCCGACTGGAGGGTATGACAAGCGTGGAAGACGACAGTCCGGGCAAATGATCTCCTTCACGGTGTGTAGCGGGTTTCCTTTCAGGAGTACTTTCCCGCGGTCGAAGATGGCGGCATCTGTCTCTAGATGTGTGCTTGCGAGTTTATTCGCATCGATGATGACTTCCCGGGGTTTTCCATCGACCACTGACTTGCTGCCAGCTTCTTCTGGTACAGTTGCCTCTTCTTCTGCTTTTTGTCTTGCAATTACTACTGCGGTGCGCATCCGCGCCATCTTCTCCTCGCGGTGGACCTTGGCAACCAGGTCATGAATGATATTGTGGAAGGTTTCGTTCAGGATATCGGTCGACTATTAAGTCAAGTTAGAAGCGCGTCCGGGTGTCCCCCTGATACACCGGCACATACCACTTTGGCGATCGTCCCAGCAGGGTAGCTCGGCCTGCTGGTGGAGTCGGCCATTTTCGGAGTCGTCCAGAGATGTCACCCTCGATTGGTCCGTTCCTGAATGGCCGACAGCTGTGTCTGCCCGCGACACAGTCAGAACCCTCTTCGCGCCGGGTCGCGGTCTAATTCTCCATAGGCTAGAAATCTATGCAGGGAGGTGCCAATTGGTGCAGCGAAGTCGGAGACGGTCCGAGAGGATATCAAGTAGGGACCATAGAAATCCAAGGGCAGTGTTCAGTGTTGAGTGTTCACGAAGGAGCGCAAGTATCTGTGGCGAGGGCAAGTTAGTGAATGACTTGAATGTCTCGGGCCTCGGATGCAGTGGAGGTTACCCTCGGGGAGAGGCGAGCGCAAGTGAGCAAAAGGGGGATGATGCGGAGGGGATGGATGAGAAGAAAGGATATTGCAGATTGAAGGTGAACATCAAATGGAATAGAACTGACCGATTGATATTGTCACAACTCCGATCACCCGGTGGAGGATGAGAAAGAAGAGGCTGGAGCAAGTTGTTCACTGAGCTTATCTCTTATCGTATCTCCGCACTCTTCTTCCACCATGGCCTACCAGTTCTTTAAAGGCAGACCGTCTGGTCTTGCTAATACTACTCCTGTTGCTCCTTTTCCTCATCAGAATCGTCCGTCTATTCATCCTTCTCCTGTTCAACCACCCCCGGCGGCCGCGACCAGACTGAACCAGGCCACCCAAGACGAGTACACGCCATATCCGCATGCTATTCCCGCGGGCTATGCCACTCCCAACCCTCATGTCACGATAGAGACAGTTGGAACGGGGCATATTCCCTCTCTGGCGCGTATTACTGGTCTACTGCTCCCAATACGATACCCAAACTCCTTCTATACAGCCACCATCACGGACCCAGTCATCGCGTCTTTGTCACGCGTCGCACTCTACCATGACCACCCAGTTGCGGCTGTAACTGAGTCGGGGGCCTCTGCTGGATTAGATAAAGTGATCGGAGGTATCCGTTGCCGTCTAGAGAACCCAGATCCGGCCCAAGAGACACCAGATGCGGCGACAAACCTCTACATTCAGACTCTCCATCTGCTCTCGCCTTACCGTGGCCAAGGCGTGGCCGCAGCACTATTGAATGCGTTACTATTCGAATCACCGCCTACTTCTAAAGCACGGGGCAGAGTCTCTGAGTTGGTCAAGCATTACAATATCCGGTCTGTGACGGCGCATGTGCATGAGGCTAACGAGGATGGGCTGGCTTGGTATGTTGCGCGTGGGTTCAAGATTCAAGACGGCGTTGTGGAAGGATACTATCGGCGACTGAAGCCCTCTGGAGCAAGGATTGTCCGGCTCGATCTGCCCTGCGATGATGCACAGGGCAGCGCCGAGCACAAAGAATCTCCAAGAAGCTCACCCCAAGATGATGATTGGGAGAAGGTTGAAGCTGAGGATGGAGATGAGGGCGATCATGGTGTTCAGATCTTGGCTGACTCGCAAGAGGAACCACCTTCGAGAAAGCGCAAGGCTGAGGACCAAAAGGGGAATCAGCCTCAACGCCGGTGAGCGGTGGTGCATTTAAACGAATTACAATAAGGGGGATGTATGTTGGATACCCAGTGGACTACATTTCTCGTGCATCGGATAGAATCCATGTATAATGCAAGTGCGACCATTTTCTTGACATCTTGAAATTCATAAGACAATAACTATGGCCAAGTATATATGCTCGAATAGATACAATGAGCTAAATGATTATGGGAATCATGCATTATCCACTATCCTGAGGACGACAGGTTCTGAAAACGCCAAGGGTATAAGTCGTAGTACCAACAGTTCCGAAAACACAATGAATCAAACAAGGGATAGCTGCATTACATGTTATAGTTCTCCGCGTGGAGGAAGATCTCGTCTCTATTCGGATCTAGCATCACCTGCGTTTGGAGCTTGGCCACCGAGTTGGCCACCTCGATACGCATACTGGGTGGGCCGCATACGAAGACACAGGCACGACGACCGAAGTTCTTCGAGAATCCGTTGAGCATTTCGGGGATGTTAGGACGGAAGTAGTCCGTCTTCCAGTTCTCTCTTCGTTGAGAGGGTTGGAACACCGCGTACCGCGGTGTGGCTTTTTGAGCTACGGGCTGTGGGCCATTGAATCCAAAGTCAAATGGGACATTGTTGACTCCAGGTTGTCCTGCATAAGGATCCTGGCTAAAGTGGCGGGTGGTCGCAGCATGGGGTGCGGTGTATGCGCCGGGGAGAGCAGCGAGCCCATCCTCGTTTTCGCGGCGTAGTTCCTTTTCTCTCTCAGCGTCACCTGCGGCCTCTTCTCTGATCCAAGCGGAGTTGCGCTTGTCAATTCCCTGCAAGATACCAGAGATCTTCTCCTGGACCAGGTCTCGTCCGTGCTGGTCTGTTTGGCTCACTGCAGTGAGGAAAAAATGGCAATGCACGATACTGGACGGTGCATGGTCTCGACAGATACGGAGCTCCTCTTGGAACCATTGCATCGTTTCAGGTGTCTTCAAGGACCAGACGACTTTGACTGATTTGGTGACAGCCTTACCATCACGTATTTTCTTGATCAGGTCTAGCAGCTGGCTAGCAATGGCAGTGATACCGCTTCCCCCTGCGAAGAAGACAACGTCATCAAAGGCGGACATTTCTCGTTGCATACCGCCATAGGGGCCTTCAAGAAATGTGGTATAAGTTCTGAATGGCCCATTCTCCAAGTATGTTTCATATGCTTTGCGTGTGAACCCCTTGGCGGGTCGGAAGACGAGGGTCATGTCGCGATATTCTTCGCCATATGCAGAGGGGAAGTCATCGCTGCAAAGCGAGGCGATTGTGAATGGGTGGCTCTGGAAGAGAGAGATTCTCGGCATGCGCAGATAGACGTACTGACCCGGTCGCCAGCGCATTTGCGTGGGCACAGTCACCTTAATAGCACCTTGTGGAAGAAGTGTAATGGCTGATTCTTCTCCGATCATGAACGAAGACATATGAAATGGGTTGGTCCAGTTCAGATAGAATAGTCGGATGATATAGGTAACGATCCAAATCACGACCGTAGTCCAGAGGTAACCCCACGAAGAGAGATAGTTTTTCGTGTGCCAAAACAGCATTGCGATGAAGATCCAGGATACGGGGATGTGAATGATAATGAAAAGCTCATACATCCAGTGGCGGATAAAGGGAAGCGAATGAATGCATAGCACGAATAGAGGAACTGCTGCTGCGATACCGGTGCCATACACGTACATAGGCAAATTGAATAATTTCGTGTAGTTGACCTGAGCCCCATCCGTCCAGATTGGAGTGATATAGAAAGGGATCATGTGCACGAGACACAGGAAGAGGCAGATATAGGCAGACCAGCGGTGAAGCCCATTGAGTCGTTCGGGGCCCAGTCCAGTGAGCATGGTGATGAAGTTTGCCTTGGTGGCGAGAGCAGCAATCCACGGGACCATCGCAACTGCAAGCATGCCTGCCCGGATGGCCAATGGAGGCGATCCCAAGGCGATGGACCAGTAGTAAAGCGGCTGTGGCAGGAAGCAGTATAGAGTCACAAAGATCAACGCGATCAGCACGATCATTGTCACCGCTAGGGAAGGGAACACGATTTCCTTCTTCCCGATACTGAGCACAGGAATTGGTCTATAAAATACCCATCGCATGAGAGCAATTACCTTCTGCAACGGGATAATCCGCTGGAAGATGGACTCGCGTCTTTTGGGCGGTGCAATTGTCATTTGAGCTGGGAAGAAGTGTGCGCTCGAAGCATCCGTGCCGGCACTAGGAAGCTCGTATTCGTCGTTGCACATGGAGGTGTTCGGGTGAATCTGAGGTCGGCTCTCTCTGAAGTAGGCAATCCGCATCTTGTCGCCCCAGATGTGCCAGAATCGGATGAGGGAAGTAATGACCAGCAACACGACGGCGAAATAGACGAATCCATATCCATACTTGGCTGACTTGGACCAGGGATCGCGCTGGGACTCCGCTATCTCGGCCTTGGTCAGCGAGGCCGAGACGACGATATTGACTCGCTTGACGAGAGAGAGGATAGCGTCCCGCATGATGGAAGATGCTGGTATACGGACTCCAGGTCAGCGAGTATGTTGTCTGTCCACGTCCATGATTGGTGAGTTTCAGTAGCATTTGCAATTCTCCTAGAGTGCAACTTACCCTTGAGTCGCTTGGTCGAGGGTGATGGTCGCCAGAGAAGAGCTCTCTTCTCCGAGTTCTAGAGATGCGTCGAGCTCATGTCTTGTCCAGGGCTTGAGCAAGCGTTGAGGTCACTTCAGGAAACGGAAAAGACAATCACGGGGGGAATATCCGGATAGATGTATGGGCAAAGACCCAGAGCGGGGGGTCACACAAGTTCGAGAACTCCCTCGCGCTGTGATGGGATGCGTCGCTGCACCTGGAGACCGCATGCTGATCAGCGCTGGACCAATCGAAGGTCGGGTACCTGTGATCAACTACAGGGTGGCACTGCGGGCGTCTCGCCAGACCGACTGCATGTTGTGGAGGTCGAATCTCTCGAGGTACCAGTGAAATGTGATGGTTTAGCGCCCGCAGGGGGAATCCCAATAGGTTGCAAAGGGTGACGGACGGTGATCGGGCCCGCATTAGCGTGGTGGGCTCCTTCTCCTCACCCTTCCTTTCTTCTCTACCTGTTTGCTCAGGTAAAGTCAAGGTGTTAGAATTAGAAACATTTGACTTCCATCCGGAATAGTTCATTTGAGCCGGAACTCCGAAAGCCACGATTAGCCCGCACGCACGTCACTAGTCATGTATAGTTCGATCCGACCATTTTAAGAACTACCATAGTATATGTGCCTCTAATTTCCCTAGTCATGGAAAGTGTGATGAGCGACTACAGCTTCGTCGAATCGGATCTAGCGAACTTGGATGCACTTCGAAAAATCCAATTATACAGAAGACTTGGTTGGGATGCTCGCCTCAAATGCCTGGGGCTTCGGTAGATGGTGTCTATATTGCATAGAGGGAGATTACTCTATTGAATAAAGATAAGTAGGTGGCAAGCTGAGGCGGACGAGTGTGAGCTTCGGGTATACTATTAATATGACATTGCTAGCGTTCAACAATGGAATCTGTCGGGTGTGGGGTAGGAGATCTTGCACGTGATATTTGTGCCTCAGTCCCAATGTCACACCGCCTTTGATAGGGAATTATTCTGCCGGACGATGCTGCTTTTTCCGTCTGCGCTCGGACTGACACAGCTTGTCATTCATTAGCTCTCCGTAATGGCGACTCCAGCAGCAACCGCTGCGCCCTCGGTGCCGCCGTCTCTCTCACTTCCACCTTCTCAATTCGCTCGCCTCCAACCTCACGCTTACCTTCTTGCCCACCTCTCCCCTCCTCCAGCGAGCAACCAGCCCTCCGTCCGCGCCAATGGCCGCTCTCCTTCTCAATTTCGAGTCACATCCGCCAATGCAGGCTCGTTGACGCACACGAATGGCAGCGCCGTGGTGCGTGTTGGTGATACGACCGCCGTCTGTGGTGTCCGCGCCGAGCTCCTACACACAGATGATATCGCTTCGTGGAGCGTATCATCTTCCTCAGCTTCAAACTCGAACAAGCGCCGTCGCCTCGGCGAGAAGCCTACAGACGATGACGAAGGTCAGGATGAAAACGAGGAGGACCGCGCTCACATCGAAGACTTGAACTTGCTCGTTCCCAACCTTTCCTTGAGCACTGGCTGCGCGCCGGGTTTCACGCCTGGTGCCCCGCCTTCTGCGCTCGCCCAATCACTTTCACACCAGATTCTCTCCCTCTTGCACAGCACACGCCTTGTCCGTGCGGATGACTTGCGCATTTGGTACCAGCCGCCGAATTTCGGCTCGGAGGCTTTGGAACGGCATAATGAAAGCGAACACATGGATGTGGATGCTGAACAGGGCTCTGAAGAGAGCAACCCGCGAGAAATCAAGGCCTTCTGGGTCCTTTATATCGACGTCATGATTATTTCTCTTGCGGGTAACCCATTCGATGCTGCTTGGGCTGCTGTCTTGGCCGCTCTACGTGATACCAAGCTTCCTAAGGCTTGGTGGGATATTGATAATGAGACTATTATCTGCTCAGACGATATCTCGGAAGCTAGCAGGCTATCTCTGCGTGGCTTGCCTGTGGCTAGTTCATTCTCTGTCTTTGAGGCTGATGCTGCGGCTGGGTGGCGCGCGGTTGCTATTCCAGATGCCGATGACCTGAAGGCTCAGGACCAGCGGAAGAAGGGACCCCAACAAAAGTGGGTTCTTGCGGATCCGGATGGCTACGAGGAGGGCTTGAGTCAAGAGAGAGCTACTCTCGTTGTTGACAAGGCGAAGAATGGAAAGACGGTTATTTTGAAGATGGAGAAGCATGGTGGCTGGTCTGTTGATACTGAGGACCTTCGCCAGCTGGTTGATATCTCGGGCCAAAGGTGGGACGAGATGAAGCGCATACTCGATCAATGCTAGAATTTTGAAAATATGATACCATCTCTGATTTCCACTTCTATCCCGATTCATAGAGCTTAGGGCTTTCGTGGCAATTCTGAGCTTAAAAACGGATGAGCAACAGTTCACTCGATTAGAATCCAAAACACTGAAACGCTATCATTGCATGTATCGTTACATTAGGCGAAGCAGCTTTCCACCACGCCTGTTTTTGGTGATTTCACAGGCCTCACTAGAGTGCATTCATTGCATGGACGGCTTGCGAGGCGTGCCCCGTCTCCTCTTCATTGGGGGCTCATCATTCCGGTCGCCAGCACCCAGGATGCTCACTGTTCCATTGCTTTCTTCCGCCTGGCTATTTTCGGGGCCAGAAACTGCCTCAACTTGTGGCTTGCGGGGGTAAGAAATTGAGAATGAGACCAGGTCCGATCCATCTTTCGTCTCTTTCTCCTTGTTCTTGTCCTCGTCAGCCTTGTCCGATGCCTTGGATTTTTCATTCATATTTTCCTTCTCCGCAGGTTCATCACTAGACATGAGCGCTTTGAAATCACCGGACAGGATGCGCATGAAAAGACTCTTGTGCTCGGACACAGTAGAGTGTTTATCGGCATCCGCCTTCTTCTTGGAGTCTTCTGCGTTTTTCTTGTCCTCCTCACCATCTTCCTCTTCGGCGTCAGAGAAATGCCACATGAGGTTTAATTCTCCGCGAACGAGGGCAGTTCCCCATAGGAACGACAGGACTCCAGGAACAAGGTACAATAGCGCAGGCTGTGCGTGGTTTGAGTATTGCATGACAAGCAGCGTGACCACCATTCCAACAATGTATCCAGCAAGACTTGCTTTGAAGTATGTCTTAGGGAAAGATCGCGCATCGTGGTACGGAGGCTGGAGCTCGGGTTCTCGGGACGGGATTGTGGGTGCCCAGAACCGCTCTCCCCATGATCCAGTGGCTCGTTGGTATTTGGGCTTGACTATTTCCTCACTTGAGCTTTCGCTTAAGCTTTCTGCGCATGCCTTTTGAGCACCCTTCTGGAAGTAGTAAAGAAACAGGTCAAATCGCAGGGCAAGGCCAACCATCATGCCTGGAATGACAATGTCTCCCAATCCCAGCATAGCCAATGAGACGGCATCTGGTTCCTGGCCGGGAGAAGGGGGCCGAGGGAAGAGAAGCTTGATGGGAACATCAAGTTTCGTAGCGACAGTAACCATCATTGGAGTAAAGAAAACAAAATAGATGTCGTAGAAAAATAAAGATCCCAGAATCAATGTTCCGGTCCAGAAAGTCGAAGGTGACATGAATTGAAGAGCACCGTAGCAAAAGCTGAACCCAAGAAAATTGGTCAACCACCAAGGCTTGGTAACGAATGCAAAATATCCCACGGCAATGAGAGCGAAGATCGCACTGAAGAGGTCGAGGAGTCCCACTAGCCCTTTAACATCAATCACATTCTTGATGTGGAGTTTGAGCCTAAGCCGCTGGTACGAAGCATTGCGGCATGCCCAAAGAAAAGACAGAAACTTTGAAGGCAAAGGGGTTGAACCGAGAATTCCAGGAAGCGGTGAATGTCGAACATCTCCCAGTGATGTGAATATGCGCTCGGACTGCTTGACTTTCCAGACTTTTCCTCCGTGGCGATAGTACTTGGGGAATATGAGCGACCGCCAGATCAAGAGAGCATCCTTCAGGAAAGCGACGGCGAAGAAAATGCCCATCTGAGAGAAGTAGAAACTGAGGATCTTGTTCAGAATGGCCGGGTCTTCCAACCATTTGATCACAAAGTACAAGCCACCCAGTGTAAGACCAGCCGTCAATGGGAACATCAGAGCATCCGAGGGCTCGAGTCCCTCCATTTTCTGAACCGGGCCACCTATGTCTTCGCCCTCGTCGTCCTCATCATCGCTATCATATTGTTCTTTCTGAATGTCTTTTTTGGGAGGCTTTGCGGCAGAAGAGGGTCTGGATAGAGAAGCATGGGCTCCAATATACATGGGGAACAGAGCAGAAACGAGTAGGTGACCGTACGTGGGGAGGAGCGGCTTGATGCGGTCGAAGTGATACCACGCGTGCCCAAGCACCTCGGCGAGAGGGCTAACCTCGGACATGGTAGTAAAGTCGGGATGTCGTAATTTTCCAAGAGAGCGTAGTCGAGTCTTTGCTGGTTAAAAGAATGAATCAGGTCATTGTAGAATGGGATGTTGTGGAGTTGGAGAAGTTAGATAATCGGAGAATCCAGTGAGCTACGCCAAGCTCCACCTCGCGGCTTCCGCCCAAGGTTTCCCTTCTTTGTTCGCAACGCTCAACGCTACAGAAACATTGCTCATCATGGCGACAGACGTGGTGTTTGATACCTCCATGGTAATTTCGACTCTGGATTGCTCTTTGAATATCTGCTAACTCCGGGCAGGGTTCTTTCACCGTTGAGCTCTACAACACTCATGCGCCCAAGGTTCGTACTCCACGCTTAATCGCAGGTGTTCTTCAACTGACCGTGACCCTCTTTTAGACATGCAAGAACTTCGCAACCCTCGTGCAACGAGGCTACTATAACAACGTCATCTTCCACCGCATTATCCCGAACTTCATGGTCCAGACTGGTGATCCTACCGGCACCGGCCGCGGAGGCAGCTCGATCTACGGCGAGAAATTCGAAGACGAAATCCACGATAATCTCAAGCACACCGGTGCTGGTATTCTGAGCATGGCGAATAGCGGACCCAACACGAATGGCAGTCAGTTCTTCGTCACCCTGGCCCCGACCCCGTGGCTGGATGGAAAGCACACGATCTTCGGCCGAGTTAAAAGCGGTATGCGCATTATCCAGCGGATGGGACTGGTCAAGACCAATGGCGAGGACAAGCCCATGGATGAAGTGAAGATTATTCGAGCGCGCGTGGTGGAAGAGGGGGCTGAGTGAAGCAGAAGCTGAAGCTGAAGCAGACTCTAAGCTGTGCAATTGACTTTTCACGGCTCGCGAAGAGACTGCTGAAGAACAGTCTTGTCCTTGAGATAGGTCTCTTTGCGTCGGAGATGCAGCTACCACTGCGCTTCGTTGCATACAACCAGGCTAAGGGTCCACCCGGCGCGATTGAAGCTTGAGAAGCTTTGTTCGCCCTGCAGGCATGTCCTCAGGCTCACGCCCATTTAAACGAATTACGAAACCTGTCAAAGTTGAAGGATCGGCTCCATCAACATCGAACGTAGGCAAATGAATGTATCACTACAAAACGAACCGCTTCCATCAGATTTTTCATCCAGAGCAGCAGATACAGAGTGAATTTTCTTCTAGCACTCCCACGACGTGTACCAGTGAAGGTCCGCGCCATAAAACCGAGATTGTCATGAGATGGCAGTCGGCCTGTGCAAGCACTGGGAGTGGCATGGAGAAGAAAAAGCCGCGGGCCCTCGAATTTTCCTTTTGAGTGGTGTGATTAGTAAGCGAATCACATGATGCTGTATAGATTGGGTTAAATGTAAAAGAAAGCCGAGGCACAGCACTCAATCATTCGTTTGAATGGGATGCGGTAGGATAGCTGCAGCATTCCTTAGATAGTCAGCGAAGGCTGTTTGGATCGCAGTATCACCTGAAATTTCCCAATCATGGGGCTGTACACAGTCAGTCGATTGCCTGATTACATGATAACGAGCTCCTTGCCGTTTTTTCTCTAGCGCCGGTTGCCACGGATTCGGATATGGAGGATGTGAACATGGCAACATAACGCCTTATTTACAAACGTGTTAGTACCCGTTTACACACACACTCTCTCTCTCTCTCTCTCTCGACCCCGTTCTAGGCCTCCATGGCTATTTCTCGGACCTATCAAAACCTGTGCTGCTGCCGCTTTACGGCTATGTAGATCCGCATTCAAGTCATAATTCACCTGTAAATTGTCTCTGTGAAACACTAACCTATATTGGTATATTTTGCCAGTGTCAAGCTTTTACCAGGTCTCTGAATTCTCTGTCAGAGCATTAGCATTGTCCTAATCGGGTAACCTTGATGTCAAGTGAGCAGCCAGCTTATATGGCCAAAGCTCAGTGTCACAATGGATCTTGGAAGGATATATAGCTCTGGGACAAACTCTTGGGGCATTTCTTCGCTTCGCCCTACCTCCAGAATCCCATATACCCAGACGGTCGTCAAGTCGAGTCTGTCTATTCAGCCATTTTCCCTTCAAGAGGGCCATTCATCCATCTCAGACTGCCCTTCACCTTCCTCGACAGACACCATGTGTATAGCGCTCGGATTTCTTCTCAAAAACAAGACCAAGAATAAAGCCAACGGGGAGACTGCTGCCCGTTCCGAGCTCGCACCACGCCCGGTCATGACTCAAGGCTCCAGTCAGGGCCAGAATCAGTCGGCATCTGCACCGGCCTACAAAGAAGGATAGGTCTCGGCATAAAGTGATTTAATATGGAATATGGCAAATGGAATTTCTTGAAGGGGGATTTACTGGTTGGAGACTTGCTTTATAGGTAATGGTGGTCTTATTGGGCGACACCTGCAATGCTTGCTCTTTGAAGATACGTTGTGTTATCCGCTAGGTTTTATCCAGTTTTCATCAAATACTTCTCCCTC
Organism: Penicillium corylophilum; assembly: GCA_018410145.1. Lineage (NCBI taxonomy): Eukaryota > Fungi > Ascomycota > Eurotiomycetes > Eurotiales > Aspergillaceae > Penicillium > Penicillium corylophilum. The sequence continues at coordinate 112,061 of JAGUQL010000021.1, forward strand.
TTCAGACTATGCACTTATTTGTTCTATAAGGAGATGCCAGAATTTTGGAACATACACAATAACGTCAAATGTGTGATATCCCACGCCGAGGATTCTAGGGGCACATCAATAACCAAGTTTGGCTGCGACGATTTACTTTTGTCTTTAGTCCTTCCCTTGGAACCGTTTCCATCAATTTTCGAAGGATCACCGTGACTTCAGAACCCCGACTCACCTCCTCAGGAGTGCCACTGTGTTTTCCTTTTGTGTGAAGTGATGCTTCATGCTCCAACAGAAACCGCACCATATCTGTATCTCCTCTTCGAGCCGCGAGGGGAAGGGCTCTCTCTTTGAAGCTGCTTTCCATATCCACTAGCGCCTCATGATCCAAAAGGATTCTCGGCCATCGCAAAGAGAAATATACCAGGAAGGGTTCTCTTAAGTCTACTGTCTTAGCAATATAGTAGCTATGATACGCTTACGGAGATTCACTATGTGGATATATACTCAGCCTTTCCGAATGCGCGGCTTGCACCCGGTCAGGCTATTGATCTGGTTGCATTCGATCACGATAGCTGTCACATACCGAAGTCATCCTGTTGATTGTTCTGGGTCCTTGTAATTCCACCTTTCTTCCTCCAATCAACCTGGATCTACCGAGGTTGCTGCTCAAATGATTATCGGACAAGACCATCTTCTGTGCCAAGTTGTCCGGAAGTGTCTAAAAGACTTTTATTTTTCGTGGGACGCGACACGCAACTATGGATACTATCTTATCTGGCATGAAATCAAAGTACCAGAACGTAAGGTCATTCTATCTGATTGTGGAACACCGCCCTACCTAGTGAGTCGGGTCGCAATCCCAATGCGCGAGGCCCGGACTTTGCTGTCAACCACCGGATGGGTACACATTAGCATAAAGTGTTGGAAGATCTTTGAAGCTCTTGTTCTGATTTGGTATTGTTTAGTGCACCGCATTTTCTTGACTTGGCGCTGGGAGTGATTCCCAAAATCATACCCTCTATGAATTTAATAGTTCGATTTGGTCTCGCTTTGACCCACTTCCCTCTTTTGCCGAACTATTCTTCATACACTCCGATCACGGCTTATCCGGCGTTATTGGAGGACCTAGAAGGGCATGAGATGAGCCAAGAGCTGAGGGACAAGACCAACATTAGGAACGCGACCATATTGATTCCTCGGTTGCGGCAGGATCCCACTCAGCGGCTGAGAAGAGTTGGCCTACACTAGTCCTTTCTAATCTCAAGCTGTGTATAAGCTTAAGTCATCGCCGTAAGGAATATGATAGTCCTAGGCAACGGTCTATAGTTGCTGCGCACTAGAGCCAAACACGGTATAGCTGAAATTGCGCTGACCGCCTTCCCGCACAAAAAGCTCGGCGCGTTTTTCTTTTCTTCTTTTCCGTTCGAAGCTCTCCATTCCACGGACTGAAAAGGGATTTCCAGCCGAAAATCCGGAGATGCTTGCAAGATCCTTGATCTTTGACCCAAAGCTATGAGGACTAGGGTTGCATCTCTCTGTAACCTACACACTTACGCGCTACAGCTCAGACCTTGGTCCTGATTGACAACATGGAAACCTTGTCAGAGACACCGTGGGATGTAATCATCGCAGGGACAGGACTTGCTCAATCCCTCCTGGCGCTGTGAGTATTTCCTTCCGAGCTTGGGTTCGACGATGTCACTGACTCGTTCTCAAGAGCCCTCTCACGGTCGGGAAAGAAAGTCCTTCATTTAGATCGGAACCCATACTATGGAGGATCTGAGGCTGCCTTCAGCCTGGACGAGGCCCAGGAGTGGACGGAAGTTGTCAATCAACGTGGACATTCTCCATTTGAAGATGTCAAGATTTTCACATATCAGCATCCCTACGGCTCCCCGCAATCTACTCTTTCCCAAGACGGCTCGGAGAGCAGCGCGCATCGAGCAGGCACACCTGATATCAGTGCAAAGCTTGCAGCCAGCCGAGCCTACACCCTTTCCCTTTCTCCATATTTCCTCTACACCCGCTCGCAACTAATCTCTACCCTGATATCTTCAAAGGTCTACCGCCAGCTCGAGTTTATGGCAGTCGGAAGCTGGTGGATCCACTCTCCTGAGAATTCCAATGCCGATAACAGTGACCTGGGCGCTACCCGTGCCTTCCATCGCGTGCCGGGCAATCGTGAAGATATTTTCGCAGATACCCATATTAGCATGAAATCGAAAAGGACACTGATGCGCTTCCTGCGACACATCAGCAAACCAGAAGATGAGGGAGATTCTGAAACAGAAGAAGATCTGTCTATGCCTTTTGGAGAATACCTGTCTTCCAAGTTCAGTGTACCTCAGGACCTCCATGCTCCTCTTCTCTCGCTCTCGCTGTCCCAGCTCCCACAGCAGAGCACATCTGCAAATTACGCCGTTCCCCGGGTAAAGCGGCATTTATCATCCATCGGTGCCTTTGGACCCGGGTTCGGAGGCGTGGTGTCGAAGTATGGTAGCGCTTCTGAGATTCTCCAAGTCGCCTGCCGTGCATCCGCCGTCGGAGGTAGTGTATATGCCCTCGACACGGGAATTCAATCACTCACGGACGGTGAAGCGACAGCAGAGGCCGATTACCCGATTCAGGTGCAGCTGTCCAACGGTGAATCGGTGAGAAGCAGGTTCTTGTTTGGCTCTACTTGGGACCTCTTCGAGAAGGAGCAGCCGCCTCCCTCAAGCAAGGTCGCGTGTTCGATTGCTATTGTTTCTTCAAGACTCGCCTTGTTATTCCCCATCACGGTCGAAGGAGCGCCCATGGCTGCCAGCACGGTCCTCATGTTTCCGGGTGACACATTGAGTAGTCCCCAGTCGCCGCCGGTGTATCTCCAAATCCACTCTAGCGACACTGGCGATTGTCCACGAGAGCAGAGTAAGTCTTACCCCTGTCTATTGCATCAAACTCTTCCCTCTGCTCGTATGATGATTATTCTTTACTTATCTACATTGCCTGATTTGCATTGATGAAACCATTCTATCTATAACTGATCACGAGCACAACCTCATTTTGAGAATCACTGGCGTTTTTCTTTGGTCAATGGCTAACATAACGTCATCAGGTATCATCTACGGCAGTGTAGCACTCCCCGGGCCCGAGGGTCACCAGCTACTCGAATGTGCGGTAGACCGTCTGCTCCGAGCAGAGGGTCCTCAGGCCATCGTGCTCTGGTCCATGCGGTATAATCAAATGGGACGGCTTAGTAACGACGGTACGCCGTCGACTCTTCACACCCATTCGCCTCATGTCTTCAGCTTCCCGCCTTCGAGCCTTGATTTGGCTTTCGAGGACGAGATCGTCGATACGGTCAAGGAGGCGTGGACTCGAATCGTAGGAGATGAGGTGGACCATGACGATTTCATGATCTTTGATGACCGTGACGGTACCTCCGATGAATGATTGTAGCATAGTATTATGATATACCCGCCCCCTATTGCCGTCTGCCCTGTACAGAACAGCAGACAGCCTGGCATGAAATTCACACAGATTCAGAAATATTCATATCCGAATTCTACTTCGTCTCGTGTATCCTCATCTGAGCTCTGAGTTCAATCTTTTAAGGTCGACATCGCTGCATAGCCAAACAAGGCGCACATGGCATCACCTTCCAAAGCTAACCTAATGTAAGACAATAGTGGAGTCTATTAGCATAGCTACAGTCTGAACGGATCTGAACAGTCAGTCCGAGCTTAGGTTCGTCCTAAGCGGGCGCCGTGGCGCAGAAGCGGGACACGTGCAAGGAACTGCGTCGGTTATGGGCACCTGGGAAAGCATTCGGGCTTTGAAGGTACCGGAAAATTATCTCCTGGTATTCACGGCGTACAGTACGGTGGCCCCAGGTGTCTGTAATTTCGGTGATCCAGGTCCCCGAATTGAAGTGGGGCGCAAGTAAAATGAAGACGCAGATAGCGAGGGTATTCGACCTTCGCTAACAAAATGATATCGCACAAGATTTTGGCGCCTATCATTTGCGCCCCAGGGTTCTTGGGCGTGGCTTTCGTACTATACTAGTCGAGAAAGGATCCAGGTATTCCGATATTCAATCCAATGCAGACCTGGTACCCAAGTGGGCGCCTTTCGGCGTTGCCCGTGGTCATTCAAGGCTTTCAAGATATCATGAATTCTAGACTGCGTGGAGAAGCAGATAGAAAGCACAGCGGGCCATGCCAATACTTTCCTTCTAAATCCAGGTTGGGGTCTAATACATTTCATATGTCTATGTCTTTGTGAAGCACATCGAATCTTCAGTGCTATGTCCTACGTGATAAGAAGGATCAGGCTTAATATCAACCTGTTGCCTTTTATTAGACATCCACCATTATTGAGATGGCCTGTGCCTAGCCGCCTTGGCTTGAAAGAAGCTTCATCTCCATACAACCTTGCAAGTCATCGGAGAACGGATGGCGATCCCCGCCGCTGGCCGTGTCGTACCCCGGGGAAAGGATTGGACATGTCACTGATGATTGTGCAACGCAAGAAAACTTGCATATATTATTCTTCAAAACGCTGCGCGTTTCATGGGAAAATACTAGATTCGAAGATTGCTTGACGAGCTATGTATCTCAATCTCGCCCAATCAATCTGCAAGGTGTCGTTTGGACCCTTATGTAGAGCCTGTTGATTCGGCCCCGATGATCATCGGTTGATCGATCATCGACTACAGTACGACTCGACGCAGAATGTGTGGGACATTGCATTTCCCTCGTACAGATCAGGCCCGAAATGGAAACCTTCGGGGCAGCCAACCAGATGCTCAGTAAGCGTCGAAGTCGGCACATTCAATCAGGGCGATTTACCTAAGAGGGTTAGAGGCCGAGAGCAGGGGTCAACTCCATTATTACCGTGCATCGGTGCATGGACTCAATATATGGGGCAGACCCTGCACGATGAGCGTACGGGATGGCGATAGATTGCACCATTTATCGGGCCGTTGAGCATTTCGACTTGGCGCTTCGCGCTATAGAGAGGCTTACGAAGTATTAAAGTGGCCCACGGTCCAACAGGAACGGCTTTCCTTGATTCTGGGCCTTCCAAGGTTTCTATGGGTGGACTGCACCGATCCGAGCCTGAATGGGACTGGCGATCAGGGGCCTTGCAGAAAGGATCCACCGAACCTGACACGCTCGTTTTCAGGGTCAGTGAAATTAATAGATTACAAGTCGCTTGCTGCGCCCCCTATTTTTTAATCGTAAAATTTACTGTAATCTCAACATTGACAGCATCGCCAAGGACTGAGCTTAAGTTTGAATTTGCATTCTTCCATGCAACTTCGGGACGCTGAGACTGAGACGAGGAGTCGTAAGCTATGACTCGAGGGGGGGGGGGGCAACTGTTCCGCGGAACTGGTACATTATTATTTCACTCCTGAATTTTCGCGGATGCCTACACGAATTCCATCGTGTATGGCGTATACATAGTAGTACCCGGATTGGCCATATTAAGGTTAAATCCATATCGCTCGCTTACGCAGTAGAAATGCGGTCCAGACTGAGCATTGAATAACTGGTACTTGAGTGCTTCTCCACGGTGACCAAATAAATCTGAAACACAACGGGTAGCGTTTTATAGGTCACTATATTGTAGCACGCCACGAAACCCCATGACGCAGCTGTCTCATCGGCCTTGGAGAATTCGCACGGCCTGTGAAAACTCCACGGCGTGAGGCCAGGGCAAAGTGAATGGTTCCAGTGTCGATCTCGGCCCACTATTTCCACTGCGACGGCCGACCACGGCTGAGATGGTGTCTTTGCCACCGGTTGATAGGAAGGGCGATAAGCTACATTCAGGGTCCTTTGCCTCTCGGAAGATGCTGAGTGGTATTCAGTCGAGTCGTAAGCCTTCTCCAGTTACTCCAGCCCCAGGTGGCAATAGGCTAAGAAAAGAAACACAGGAACACAATGTTATGCTGAGGGACACGCGTCAGTGGGGAAGCGCAGACCACCACCGCCCCTCCCACGGCTGCTGACTGGTTGGGGCGGCTGGACGCCAGCACGATCGACCTTCACATCATTTCACTTATTGTCATTTCATTACACAAACCCTTACATTGGTTACTGTATACTTCGTGGTTCACGGTCTCTGCACAAGATCAATTCTACATGTGTATATAGATGTATGGTCCAAGCGCACTTATACACTGCGCAGTCGTGACGTGATACATATAGTAGACACGATCCATACATTTGGAATGCATCATCATGATGGGTTCCGGCTACATAGTCCACCGTGGTGTACTTCCCGTAAAGTAGCAGGGGGAGATCATAGTGTCTGCGCAGTATTGGATCTCGCGGTAAATCGGACGGTCCTCCGTCGGACTCGAGAGCCGGCCGAAACATCTGAACGTTCCTAGCGATCCTTGATCTTCGTGGAGGAGCCAGTGACCGTCCGCATCCGGATATGCTGGATGCAAGCGACCATCACCACGCCGTCTTTAAAAAAGGTGGGCACCCGAGAACTCCCCTATCCGATATGCCAAGTAGACTGAGTATTGCGACAGAGAAAGAAAAGGCAGACCCAGCGATCGGCGGTATTCTACGAAGATTCTGATACGTATTTCCATGGGATGGGATGATGATCATCACCTAGGACCACCCAACAAGTACCCGGAGCCCCGAAGAGTACCCTGCATTCCAGCGTGATCAACACGGCCGGGCAAACGCAAGAGACAAACATATGAGAGAAGAAAGATAGCAAGTACGAATTGTAGAAGGGAAACAATTCATATATTGGAGTCTGGGAGAAGATGATATAGTTGAGAGGTGGAAAGTGCTGCAAGCGGAGTAACCCAAAAATACGCAGTCAAAGTAATACAATACCGCATTCTCCCAAGTACACCCACCCCCCCCAACTCTGCCAACCCTCTTTAACTGCTTGTACTTCCTCCCTTTTTTTTCCCTCATCACGACTTCCCTCCTCCTTCCCTCTCCCCAACCCCATCGAACTCTCTCGCCCTGGACGCACCGTCCAGTCGCGTTGATCTACAACTGCTTTTTTTTCTTTCCTCCTCCTCCCCCCCCCTCCTTCCACCACCCCCTTGGACCGTGTCGCAGGTCCCGACGCTGCCAGCCTCTCGTTACTTTCCGGCATTTAACTTGCCTGTCATTCTTTAAACTACTCTTGCCACCCGTTTGTCCTGCTGTGATCAGCTCCAGCTGCCCAACGATATCACGGGATTCACGATTTCTGTTCGACGCCGATAAACTGAAATAACCTAATACTGAGGGCGCTCATTACCACCCTCTCCCCTCGACACCGACTCACGTATATGTTGGACAAATCGTCGCCTAATCCCGTCAAGATGCCTCTGTTCCGGCTGAAGACGGTCTTCCCATTGCTCGCTCTGCTGTCAATCGGTATTTTCTTCTGGTGCATGGAACGCTATGACCGGACGGCCTTTCTCCGCTTCAAGCACCTGGACCGCGTGAACCTGGGCACCAACCAGGCCCCGTTAGATGCAACTGAGAAACTTGCTACGACGGACTCCGCCAGCAACACCTGCGAGGTCGATCCCAAATTGGCCGCTCCCCTCCCCTTCTCCGAATGGCTCCCCCGCAAGAATTACACCCGTGCTTACTTCCGCCCTCGTCTCGTGAGCCCCAAGACCGAGTTCCACACCCTCGAGGAAATTGAGAAGCCCGTCCTCCCGCCCATGGTTGCTATGGAGCGAGGAATGGTTGTCTCCCCGGAGAACAGCGAGGAGAACTTTGTCTGCCCGGAAATTATCGATGTCGATGTTGCCGCGGATGACGATGTTGACGAGACTTCTAAGCTTCTGTTCGGTCTGGCCACTACTGTCGATCGTCTGGATCGCCTGCTCCCTTCCCTGCTCTACACCTACGGTAATACCAAGGCTGGTCTTCTCGTTCTGGTTCCCGAGTCCGACGACGATCTGGACAAGCAGGAGACCTACTTCCGCAACCGCGGTCTGGACCTGACTCTCATCGCTTCCCCCCTCGATTTCACTGCTCGCTACTTCGGTATGGTTGAGGCCTTTTCGGAGCACATCCGCAAGCACCGTCCTCACACCACCTGGGTCGGTTTCAGCGATGATGACACTTTCTTCTTGTCTCTTCCAACTGTTGCCGAGGAGTTGAAGCTGTTCGATGAGAAGAAGAAGCACTATATTGGATCCTTGTCCGAGGCCAGCTGGCAGGTGGACACCTTCGGCCACATCGCTTTCGGTGGTGCTGGTGTCTTTGTGTCCAAGCCCTTGCTCGATGTGCTCATGAAGTACTACGACGAGTGCCAGTCCTGGGGTGAGCAGCCCGGTGACCAGAAGCTCGGTCAGTGTATCCAGCGATTCGGTGACACTCCTTTGACTCTCTGGCCCTCGCTCTACCAGATGGATATGACCGAGCCCGTTGACGGTGTTTACGAGTCCGGTCGCAAGATTGAGTCCATGCATCACTGGAACAGCTGGTACTCCAAGGACGTTGTGAAGATGACTACTGTTTCTGCGGCCGCTGGCCGAAAGTCCGTCCTTCGCCGCTGGGTCTTCGACCAGGAGGAGACTGTCAACAACTCCACTGGCGAGTCGACCCGCCACTTCTGGGTCCTGACCAATGGTTACTCCATGGTCAAGTATACCTACGACGAGTCCGTTCCGGATGATGCCATCAATTTCGACGCTGTCGAGAAGACCTGGCCCGAAGACCCCCGTGGCTTCGAGGAGCGCCTGGGTCCCCTCCGTCCTGCTGAGGATGAGGGTGTCACCAAGGATCGGTGGTTGATGCATGATGCGTATGTGGTGGGTGACAACGTTCACCAGTTCTATGTGCGTGAGGAAGATGAGGGACACAGTGTGATCGAGATTGTCTGGCTCGGCCCCAAGGGCGGCGGTGGCGGTGGTCTCAGCGATCACCACATCACCGGCACCTATCAGCAATGATCGCTTCAGCTTAGCTGAAAAGCCCCTCAAGTGATTTCTCTAAGGCTGGTCCTTGGGGGCTTGTCATTTCAATCTCGATTGTCCCATCTTCACTTCGCTGCACATGATTTCTATTCCCCATTTATTATTTCCCACATTACGACGCCACATTATTTGCATCGACCCGGAATCACCCAACTCACCTCCTTTCCGACCTCTTTCTTCAATCCGGATGAGACTCGTGATCGTGACCTGAACTCCGCGTCCTCCAGTTTCTGCTTGTTTATTTGTCCGGCGTTAGCATTGGCGGAGTCCATTCTGGTGCAGGAACCTGGTGGTTCTATGTGCTCACTATATCCCGGCTTCTTTTAATGTGGCCTATTTTTCTATCTGGCTGTCCTCGTACGTAGGTTGGGCATGCGATATACACATCCTCGCTCACACCTCGGCTTAGCTACTCTTTCATCTTTCCTTGTCTGTGTTTCTCTTACTATCGTTGTGGATTTCTCCGTTGGAAGGGCAGAGGTCCCCACGCCATGCATCGTTTTGTAAAAATAGACTTGAACCGAAGACCGGGTTTGGGTCTCGGTTGGTGATTAGCGTTGAACTATGGTTCATTATGCGAAGAATATGATGAGTACTTCATTCTATTATCTTTCTTTTCCCGTACGCGTCGAGGTTCGGTTCCTGCATCCGGACTCCGCGGACCTGCCCGCGAGAAGCGCGACAGGGCTGTCTTCGTTCACCCAGCTATGAAGGTGCTGTAGGTCCATTTTGCTTCTTTGAGTGGGTCAAGGCCCAATTGTCCCGTAGTGGATCTTGTTCAGGCGGCAATGTACCGTGCGGACTCGAGGGCTGCCCCGGTGCGACGGGAGAGGAGGTTCTACTTGGATACATGGGCCCCCCCCCCCCAGGGGTTCCTCACAACGGGGGCCTTTGTGTTTGAATACTTTATCAGGGAGGCTTGGTTTTTATTTGATTTTTTTTTCCGCATCTATTGGTGCCCACATGCGAGCGTTAGACAACACCTTAGTGTCTGAATATATATTATTGGGAGTGGGGGGTACGGGATATATGTAGAATGCGATAGGACACCGGAAACGTAAGATCAAAAGATCCAATATTGTAAAGCCACGCGTTTAGAATAACTTAGCTTAATTGCTTAATTGTAGCGTTTTTCAAGACGACGAAACCCAAGTGCGTGTGAATTGTGTTTTGAAACAGACAATGCTTGGCCCTAGTGGTCGACGGAACCGGAAAGGTATTTTGGCGTTTACAACACAACGACTTTGTGTCAATTGATGGGCCCCTGTAAAAGGATAAATTAGAGATAAAAAAGTACAGGCCCCTAGATAATGCTCGTCCAAGAATAGGCGCTCATGGGCATGCCGAGGCACATACCTCGTGCCTGGGGTTGAAAGCCGAAAGCGACGACCGTAGACGCTCCATTTACAGTGGAATCTAGGTTGGTCCAGACAGGCCCATTACATGTTGGGGGAAGTACACCGCAGATTGCTTGTGCGACGGTTGGCTCGATTCCCCAGCGGGAGTGCATGGGAAAACGGTCCATAGTGCCGTGTAAGCCCCGGCGAGATTACGCTAGGTTGATAGTTATGATAGTCAGGGACTGGTTGCGGGGCAAACCCTAGGCCGAGTGCAGCCAGTCGCAAGGAATGCAGGGATAGGGTCTAAGTATAGAAAGGTATGTGTGAAGATTGAAGAGGAAGGAACGGGTCTCTGCTTCTTCTACTATGTATAGTGTAATCTACAGTGAAGGATCAAGTCGACCAGGCCAGAGTCCAGACAAAGAGACTTGACTCGAAGCGGATGAAAGCGGAGGCGCAGAGTGGAGGCAAAGGCGCGGTGGGAACTGCGCGTGCCTTCCGCTGAGTGGCGGGCCCAGTGGGGACGATGCGTGAGCGACCAATTATAACCGCGAGTCGCCGGGAGGGGGAGGCGGATACTGTAATTTTACCCTGCGTGACCTGTAAAATCGGCAGTTTCCACAATGAGTACTTTACGCCTGCCTACACAATGTATGGCAGCAGAAGTACCTCGCCCGTCGAGCTGGTAATGCACCCCCACACGTGACTGACCGCCTGCCCATCGCAACTCGCACTTTGCCTTCTTCGCTCTTCCCCCCTTCCTTTTCTCTCTCCAACCCTGCGATCCCAAAACGCGTTACTCGATTGGGTATCTTCGATTCCCTTCCCCTTTTGGACCTCTTCCCAACTTTGGCTCTTTACCTGCCGCCAATATCTTCCATCCTCCATTATGGCCGACATGACTGCTGTTGGTGAGGAGAAGCTTTCTCCCACCCACGATGACCTCCAGCAGCCCGGTAACGGCGCTGACACCCGTGGTACCAAGCGCGGCCGCATGAGTGCCGAGGACGACGACGATGATGATGACAAGCCCGGCCGTGAGCGCCGCAAGATTGAGATCAAGTTCATTCAGGACAAGTCGCGTCGCCATATTACCTTCTCCAAGCGGAAGGCTGGTATCATGAAGAAGGTACGTTCTACTTCTACCTCCCCCCCCCCCCCAAAATCCGAGTACCCTGCACGTTCTCCGTTGCGACTCCTCATATCCAACACGTTCCTTACCTAACATTCCATTTCTTACCTAGGCCTACGAGCTGTCCGTTCTTACGGGTACCCAAGTTCTCCTGCTGGTCGTCTCCGAGACTGGCCTTGTCTATACCTTCACGACCCCCAAGCTGCAGCCGCTCGTCACCAAGGCCGAGGGCAAGAACCTGATCCAGGTAAGTCGCTTCGAGCATAAAGCATCGGTCGCCTGATACTAATCCTGTTATCCAGGCTTGTTTGAATGCTCCCGACCCCACTACCAACGAGAATGGCGTCGATGCCGGCGATGTGCCCCCCGAAGCCCCCGAGGATGTCGCTCACAGCAATGTCAACGCGCCCCAGGGCAACATGCCCCGTCCCGGCATGCACCCCGGCTATATGACCAACGAGCAGCAGCAGCAGATGGCCTACTATCAGAACCTCCAGCAGCAACAGCAGGCCGGTGGCCAGTATCCCGGTATGCCCGTGGGCAACCGAATGCCACCGCAGCACCAACCCACCGCGTAAAACAATTCCTCTTACTTTGTTTTCGCGGCGCTGCGGACGGGGTCCCAGATACTGCGTCTTCCTTGTGTTTTCTCTTCCGCTCCCCCCCCTGCGCAACTCAAATCTCTCGCGTTCATTTGATACCCGTCCATCCGCGCTGATCCACCCTCCTCTCCTCTCTACTGGAATATGATCCCCATGTCCATGCAGATCTTCCATCTCTCTGTGAAGTATACATAGTCAAACACTGCGCTGGAATTTCCTGTGGATGTCTGTCTTGTTACTGGACGTGTGTTACGGTCTTGCTTCCAACTTGAAAGAAAAACTTGCTTCTTTTCCTTTGCTCGAGCCATGACCCCCAAACCCAAAACCCCTTAAAAAAAGAGACTAAAGCGCAAGCACGCAAATCTGGACTTCGAGGCTATTCTGGCTGTTTTTGTTTCCCCTTGCCCCCTCTACCTAGACAAAATGGCAGAGGCTGGTGGTGTTCGTGGTGTATTGATTTGTTGGCGAAGTGGTTCTCCTTTTCTTTTTTTTGTTTCCCTTTTTCTTCTCTTTTCATTTCTGTTCATCTCATACGACCCATTATTGATATTTCCCCTTCTCTTTCCAAAGTGTCTAATCTCACCCTGTGTTTTCATTCCTGTCACCGTATCGGGTTTTCGTGCCTGTTGCTGACGTTAATGGCCTCTTGCTCACCGAGATGTATGTCCTGTATTTGGTATGGATATGATATGGCTTTCGTCCTTGCTTTACGTAGTATGTAGCCGGTATATTTCCATGGGGTTAATGCAATTGTTTCAAACGGTCAGCGCTTCCGGCTGTAGACTTTATACTTTGGACTTGTAGATTCTCCTCGTGGTCGAGGTATTTAGTTTGCAGATCTGCCGCGGGGCGAACCAAATCCGTGGTCGAGCTAGACTATGATCGTCATCTGCGAACTAGTGAAGCAAGGGTCCAAGGGTCCAAGGGTCCAACCTTAAACCCGTTTCTAAAAGATTGAACGTTGCAACCAACCCTTGGAATGTACTACTCGTAGTTTCTCGAAGAGTGTTGGCAGCGAGTATTAGGGTGGGTTATCTTCTATACATCCCCGCGTCCTCCATTTGCTAACTAACACAGAATTCGGAATCAGGAACACGCTATATCATAGGTTTTACATATTGATGGACATATTTATGGCAAAAGCAGCAAGCACGGCAAACATCTATTTGACAGTCTAATGAGGAGCTTCCTTGTGTTTTCTAAAATTAGTATTGATCTTCTCATGATCACTAGCGAAACACCTTCATCCCCCTCGCATGTACTGCCTCAAACAGTAGATTTTTAGTCTTGTTCGCAGGGACCAGGATATAAGAAAGAGACAAGTGGTATCGTATCGTTGACTGTATCATGGCAAGGGCTTTCAAAAACTCAGGTTCCATCGCGCATCTCCTGACTCGCGCACGTGTATTGAGATCGGGTTCGTTGGGCGGACGCATTTCGGGTCTGGACCGAGACACCGAGTCCTACTGTACATAGTGGAACAAAAAAAAAAAAAAAAGGAAAAGGGGTCTTTGGTATCAAGAGGTGACGGATCCAAGCAAAGGTGGTTCAAATGTGAAAGATATAAGTCAGTGCTCTAAGGCTGTCAAAGCGACGAAAATGAAGGTGGCTTGCCGGGATTGGGCCCGCTTGGTGATGGTATATCTCGTGTTGGGGGCAGATGGAACCCAGCGCGAGATAATAAAGGTGATAAAGATCCTTCGTTGGCTTCACGGTTGGTTTCATTGTCCGCTTGCGGGCTCGCCCATCGAGATAGATACTGGCGTCCGTGTTGCCAGGCGCCGGCTAGAGTTCTTCTCGATCCCGCGAGAAGGCCAGTTACTGGGTTTTGGGGCCGATTGGTCTCGTCGCTCTCATTTTCTTGGAGATCATCATATTCGCGGATGGTTCCGTACCCAGGGGTGCCCTGTGTGCCCTGTGAAGCAGAAAAGCCCCACAGGTTCTTTCGCTTGCGCTGTGAGCCCATGAGTCCTGCCAACGGTGCGGATGAGCGTCTCCAAAGACCAGTTCGTATCGACTGAGGGCGACGAGAGCCTCGTGTACGATGGTATGGCAAAGCACCAATGGTTGAATGGCGCTTAAGGCCATTCAGCGCTGCCCTGTCGCTTGAACTGCGAGGCCGTCTACCTAAAGAGCGCATTTGCGAGTCGGATATATCATAGTCGGAGTCGTCAAGGTCAGCCCAGATTGATGCGGCGTTGAGATCTGCAGCTTCGCGGCGGTCGCCCGGTGGAATAAGCGGGAGACTGGGAGCTCGTGCTCGATGATATGACGGATAAGGTCGAGATCGGACGGTTCCAAGAAGGGGTTCCTGTTCTCCAATCCGAGACTCTTCATCGTCCGTGCCATCCACCAGCCCGTTGGACGTTGGGGAGTGCTCCTCGACGATCGCCATGCCTGGACCAAGTCCAGTCTGCGCCGAACCAACTGTGGTAACAGCAGCATGACTGTCAATATCCTCCAAACGCCAAGACAAACAGAGAACACCACCGAGCAGAATGACTGTCCCCAACGCGATAAGACCAGCATGGAGCCCACCAAGCTGGGATGTCTGCCGGAAATAGATCAGGCCATCGAGAATGGCAATGATGTTGTAGATGCAAAACACAAACGGATACAAGACACTCGTACTGCAGAGTTTCAATCCACGATGCAAGTAGAAAAGCTGTGTTAGAGCCAGAGAGATCATGGCCAGCAGAATCACCCACGACTGCCAGCGGTTGAACTGGTTCTTCCCATCTACCAGCGTGCGCACCAGGAGCTCTACCGCCGACTTGGCCAACAGGAGCGAGTGGGCCGACAATATTCCACTGACAGCTCCGTAGCACATGCCCCGGAACAACCTTATCCGACTCTGTAATCGCTGCAGATGCGGTGCGAAATGGGCCCCCGGAGCAGGTTTCGCCCTCGACCCCGGTAAACAATACTTTAGCAGCTTGGATCCAACAAGGATTAATAGCACGATTAAGACTGTTCCTCCCATCCAGATCAGGAACGGCCGGCGTTGTAGAAGCTCCAAGAGCTGGTTCAAAGTATGGGCCGGCTCTCCGACAGCGCCGAACGTCGCGATCAATATCGCCCCGATGCAAACGAGGAAGGTGCCCGTAAATGAATATCGAGTGAAAGGTTCGCCGAGAATAAGAGTTGCAAAGATCGTATTAAACACCAGTCCGGACTGTCACCGCTACGTTAACGTCCATCCTGCCGATTCTGGGGGAAGAGAGCCACTGACTGCCTGGAGTGTAGAGAGAACTGGTAGAGGGAGCGTGGTGATTTGAATTGTGCTACCCACGATATTGGATATCACAAACATGCCCATACCTAGCTGCCAACGCCGGCGCTTGTAGGGAGGGCGGCGCACATCGTATGGGTGCTTCTCGTCCTCGAGGAGGTGAGACTTTCGCTGGAGCGTGAGCCCGATGGCCTGTAGACTGGTCGAGATAAGCCCCACAAGGATACCGATCTGGCCCAGAACCTGTTAGCCATTGGGATCCGACATGTCAATATCCGCACTCACTGCGACGCTGCCTTGCGGCGACAGGCCACCTAAGTTGCCCATCTTGGAGTATGGTACATGGGCCACGGCAAGACCGTAGAGCGCATAGATAAGAATTCACTACCGCAGGGATAAAGGCATAGTGTGGAGAGTGTTCAAGGGTAGAAAGGAGAAAGTAGGAAGTAGGAAGTAGGTTAATCAACACGAGGAGGGGAGGCCTGCTGGATGCGGACGGCAACGCCAAGGAGCGGATCCGAGCTTAGTAGGACACAAGTGACGACTCCCTTTCTTCCCCACGTCATTCCACCTCTACGGTTTTTCCTTCCAACGATACCGCCATCATGTCGCAAAGCCATGCCCTCTCGGATGATCAAGTAGGTCCAGCTCTATCGTTTCCCCCCCGGTTCAATCTCCCCCGTGGACACCGTGGCTGATCCCTCCGACCCCAACAGGTTGCGGGCGAGCTCCGCAAGATGACCGCGTTCATCCGGCAGGAGGCCCTTGAGAAAGCCCGTGAGATCCAGTTGAAGGCCGATGAGGAATTCGCGATCGAGAAGTCCAAGCTTGTGCGCCAGGAGACTGCCGCCATCGACACCCTCTACGAGAAGAAATTCAAGCAGGCCTCCATGTCCCAGCAGATCACTCGCTCGACTCTTGCCAACCGAACCCGTCTCCGTGTGCTCGGTGGTCGTCAGGAGCTCTTGGACGACCTTTTCCAGCAGGCTCGCGATAAGGTCGCGACCGTCGCTGCTAACGACAAGAAGAAATACCAGGCTATGCTGCAGGGGCTGGTCCTCGAGGGCTTGTACTACCTGAATGAGGACAAGGTGGCTATCCGCTCGCGCAAGAAGGATTATGATACAGTGAAAAAGGCCATCGAGGAGGCTGCCAAGGAGTTCAACAAGAATGTTGGCAGAGAGGTCAAGGTCGACCTAGACGAGTCAGAGCCTCTGCCGGAGGGATCGTAAGTTACGGGAGCTATCCTACGCATGGTTCGGAGCTAACCACTTGCTACAGTGCGGGCGGTGTCGCTATTGTTGGTGGCCAGGGCAAGATCGAGATCAACAACACCTTCGAGGAGCGCCTGCGACTGTTGGAGATTGATGCTCTCCCCGCTGTTCGAGAGACACTATTTGGAAAGAACGAGAACCGGCGATTCTATGACTAGATTTGGATTCGCCTGTTGCTTCAGTTGTACTTTCGTTGTTTTATAGTTCGGATTCCTCATGTCTTGACCATCTCCGTAGAGCCCAGAAGAGGGGAGGGTTCCTTGCACATCTCATACCTGACCGCAATTACGGTCAATCTCGCCAAGCGTTTGATTTCTCATCTATCATTGCAGATTCTCGGTATCAAATACATGCAGATAAATGCTTCGCTCTATACAAATGTTTTGAAGGATCGTAAAGTTCGTCACTGTCGTAAAATACCCCTAGTGCCCGCGAATGGGCATGGCCGTACGCTCATTCTCCGCAGAACTCGATGTGTCGTCATCAGTGTTATCCATAGCAATTCTCGACCTGAATAAATTGAGAATACTACCATTCTTCTGCTCCGAGCCGTAATGTTTGAAGAGGGTCTTCTTGGGAGGCGGCTTGGACCGCACCGCGTAAAGCACTCGATAGTGAAGCGCTTCCAAGGCTTCCTTAGCTAGCATGCGTTTCAGATGAGAAGCGCCGGAGTCTTGAATCAAACTGAAGATCTTTTTGATCTGGGCTGCCAGCTTATCGACGGTGGCGTCGAGCTCCTTCGCCGAGTCAGCCCGTTCAGATCTCAGAGCGTACGAAGCGGAGTTGACGACAATGTCCAGAAGAAGGGTAATGGCAGCTAACTCGCTGTAGTCATATTCTTTCCTTGGATTGCGCAATTGCTTATGGAATCGTTCGTCTTGGGCCAAGAAGAGGGTGAGACGTTTAAGGTCGAGAACCGCCTCAGGGGTCTCTGTCAAGGGCTCCGGGCTCTTGAGAAGGAACGCCATACCGAGGCGGTATCGCAGTAGTGAAATCCAGTTCGATGTGGGAAGTATGTGGTGCAACATGCGGCTTTGGAATTGGGGATCCTTGACGGTTCCATAAACCGTTGCGCAGATCAGGCGATCCTAACTTGATTAGCAGTGCTCAGTTGGGCCTCGGGAGTGTTCGTACCATCTCCACCGTATTGGCTGCAGGCACCCTTTCCAGAAGAGCACTGAGAGTACTTTGTAATTCAGAATGAACCAGACTGTTTGCAGTCAACGATGTGTCTAGCGTCATACGCAACAAGATGTGAATCGCGCGCTCCCGAGTGTCATTCGAAAACCTGGATAACAATCAGCTTCAAGGTCTTGGGTTAGGAGCTGGAGGTCACTAACAAGTCGGCGGCATTTCGGAGCAAATCAAATATAGAGAAAAGGATCCCCCGATCTTTGACCTGGGTCTTCTGGGACGTTCCTAGTCTAATTTAGTCAAGCGGAAATTGGAGTGGCCGGGGTATCATGTCTTACGTTCGTAAGTATCCTCGACCACAACTTCTGTGAGATCGAGTGCCTCCGGCCTGGCACCCATTTGTCGAAAAAGAGCATCGACATCATCTGGGTAAATAATAGTCTCGACTCGTTGAGCGGGGGTTTGCTGGAATCGCCATTAGTGAAGGCTCAAGGGTTGTTGGAACACCATCGACCAACCGTGAAGATTCGGCAATAAGCTTGTCTTAACTCATTGCGAGGCTCGAGTGGAACTGCATCAAGGTCAGGACTATAATACAGCAAGAAAAAATAAAGAAGGAACGTCACAGACTTGAGCGGAAGAGCCAGCAAAGAAGCTCATCTGGGAGTTGCTGTAATGATGCAGCATATTCTAGGATGCCCGACTGGAAAGCACGAACTCGAGAGTCGGGTTCTATAAAGTCAGTCGAGCTGCACTCCAGCTGTAGATGGTCATAGACCAACCTCGTAGGGCAGATAGATGAGAGTCAGGCGCAAACAGATCTCGTGGAAATACTGAGGCGGCCGGCGTCATCTGCACTTGATCAAAGAAGTGCCAGACTCGGTCCTGGTCGAGAGCCTCGGTCCGTCGAACGGCATCCATCAGGCGTCGGAAGTGATTTTCATCCTCGGGGTCCTTCAGAGCTGAAGTCAATGCTGTTTCTTGAATGTCTTTCTTTTTCTTTGTTCCGGCGTCTTGACCAGACACAGCTCGACTATCATTTGGCTCGAATACCGCTCGAATTTTAGCCACGTTTGCTTCCGTCTCTTGATCATTAATGGCAGCATGCACAAGCGAGTCCAGAGAATTTTTGTATGTCTTCGACGCCGAAGGCTTTTGCAAGTATGCCTTATTGACGCGGATCGGCTTGGTCTCCTGCTTTTGCTGCCTGAACTTTGGCCCAAGCAGCAAGTCGGCATCATCTAGTGAAGCTATTGAGTCTGTATCCTCTCCATCCGAGCTGATCACGACTTCCTTGCCATCTTTGACAATGCGCTGCGAGGCAACGAAGCTTCCAAGAGATGAAGGTGGTGCGGCTGACCCGGTACTTTGAAAGCTTTGTTCCGGCGCAAAAGATGGAGGATCCTTATCGCGTATTGACTGCAATAGGGATGCATCCAGCTGACTCCCCGGTTCATCTTGATCGTCCCAGGTCAGATTCGTTCTCGAGGATGGCGGGGGATCGGAAAGCGGGGACGATGGGGCCGACGGGGCCTGTGAGAGCTGTTTTGGCGGGGGGCCTTGTCTCTTTTTCTCGGGGGTGGGGGTCTGTGACATGCGCGAGTACGCCGGTGGGTTGAAGAAATTCGTGATCGGAGCCATCGTGGAGGCTTGGAGAGCGATGGATCCATCACTCCGCGTCGCGTAGAGAACGGCGCGAAGTCACGTGCCACTATACTCCTCAACGGGTAATTTCCTCCGATTTGCTTCAGATGTTTGGATCGTTGGAAAAACGCCCAATCGCCAAGCATGAGATTGGTTGACCACTGCTTGCATGCATCTGAGCTATTTCATCTGAGCCGTGATATTCAGATCTCTTTCTTTCTCTCTCTCTCTCTCTCTCTCTCTCTCTTCTTTAATCCATTCTTTTTGTTTTGATTCTTTTCGGTGAATACATGATCATCCCATATGGAACAAAAAGTCCCACCACGGGAACCTACAATCTATGTAGTGGATGAATATGGGCTCCACAGACGCCTCACAAGCAAGCCGGTGGCATATATACGTTTATGGCAAAGGAAGCCACCTACGAAGTGGCTGGACTATGTGAGGGTCTCTACCTTGCATCCGTTCTTGAAACTTTTCAGACAGATGTCTCGACTGTCAAAATGCGGGCAAGTCAAACACCCACAAGTCAGGGGTAAAGTAGCCGTCGATCCGATTTAAGTTAAGAGAGTCTCGCACCAGTCTCCACTACAGTTCGATCGCGCCAGCTGACGACGCCGTCATGTTTTGATTTACAGCCCCAATGTTTTCGATGTTCAGACATCCTGTAATCTCTGCTACCGAGCATGACCCGCTAGAGATTCGTAGGTCTCTGGGCAGTGCCGAGAAAAGTCTGGATCAATCGGCAATTTGCGATCATCGACGGGGCCCGCTTCCGGGGGGCCGGTTAGACAGCTCGTGTAAAGGCTTCAACTCCATATGCATGGAAAAAAAGGGGGAGGCTTGGTCTCCCGACTCTGATACAGTATGTAGGTAGTGCGCGATCGGCCAGCGGTGTATGATTTCTCCCCTTTGTATATCAGCCGTCGAGACTGGAACGATGGAGCCATCTTAGTAAGGTGGATCGAACATTCGTGCCGTGTCGGTGGTTTCAGGCTCGATCCTCCGATTCGAACGGCCAAGGTGGCCTCTGCGTTGAGGCTATTGTGAGAATTAATTAGACCGTTGCCATATGAAGCGATAAGCGTGTTTTTCGTATCCGGGACCGGCCTTTCGGCTCAAGAAATGTCCGCTGTACACATGTGCCATCATCCTGTACCACCCGGAAGCTCCAGGACCCCAGAGGCCGGTGCTTCAGATGGGGCCGGAATACGGAGTGGACACTCTGGCTGCAGAAGTATGACGGAGGCATAACCCCGGTTACCGTGCTAATGCAAAACGCTACTAACCGAGCTGTTTGAGGGGCTTTCCATAAATTGAGAACCGGGAACTACTGTATACTATGTAGAACGTCGAAAACTATTAAGCGGCCGGATAATGTGCTTGAATACTGCATCCGATAATTACTCATCTTGGTAGATCTCCCCGTTGCCACCGGCAGAAATTTAAAAAACCAGACAGGGCTGGGAGGCTCGGATGAGGCTGGTATGGTACTTTACCGTAACTATGCCAACACCTGTCGTCGTTGTAAGGTTGATGATATCTCGACTAGGTCAGCCTCGTCCGAAAGGCTTTTGGATATGGTTAGAGAGAGGGAAATACGCAGTTCAATCCTATTACAATGGAATTCCCCCAATGATACTTTCTCTTAAATCCGACCAAAGCCGATTTAACGCGTTCCAGCTGCCAAGGCGCTGACCAAGCCGGCATGTAAGCAGGCCGTAATTACGGAAGTTACGGGGCCCGAGTCCCCCCGTGAGTTGTCTGTCCACCTCTCTCTCTTCCCGTCTCACCCCTCGAAAAAAAAGAACGTTACTCTCCCCATCTCCCTTTGCCCCATTTGCATGGCCCCTCGTGGGTTTTACACCCTCTTTCATTGACCTACGTCGACCGTGTGAACCCTTCCCCCGATCCCCGGACCTCCTAGACTCCGCCATCACCTCGTCTGAATCTTCCCGTTACGCGCGATCTCGATCTCGGTCTCGACCCTGGTCCTTATGACATTGCGACTGTCATCTTCGACCTCTCCGTAACACAAGATCGTTTAGACCAGCCGCGCGTGGCACTGATATCCCGGCTCGATTAACCGGATGGTCCGCTTTGTTTAAGGCTTCCCTCAAGTTTCCAGCCCTATTGGGGCGCATCAGTAGCCTAGATGGCTTCCGTGCGCTTCCCCGACGACAGTCTCGATGTGCCGGATACAGAGATCCAGGAGACGCCCAGCAATATATCGAAACCCACCAAACGACAAAGATGGGCAACGACACGACACGCCGGCTCCGGCGGAGTGCGGAAACGTGTCTCCATCATCGATCGTTTTCACAAACGATCGGATTCGAGAGATGAGAAGCGTAGGTCGAACGCTGCTAGCTCGACCGCCGACAATGCCTCCACGAACGCCGTGGAACCCTCTGAAACCGGCGCGAACCGAAATATCTACTTCAACATCCCGATTCCTGAATCAGAACGCGATGAAGAAGGGCATCTGATGCATGCCTACCCTAGGAACAAGATTCGTACTGCTAAGTACACTGCCTTGACGTTCGTTCCAAAGAACATTTGGTTGCAGTTCCACAACATTGCGAACATCTATTTCTTGTTCGTCATTATTCTTAATGTAAGTTCTCCATGGCTCCCGATAGATTCTATCAAAGCAATGTGACTGACCTTGCTCTAGTTCTTCCCTATTTTCGGCGCAAACAACCCCGGTCTGAACGCAGTACCGTTGATTGTCATTATCGTGGTGACCGCGATCAAGGACGCGATCGAAGATTGGGGACGAACAGTCGTTGATAATCAAGTGAACAACTCTCCCGTTTACCGACTGGTTGAGTGGAGTAACGTGAACTCGACCGAGGATAGCATTGGACTCTGGCGTCGGGTCAAGAAGGCGAGCACTCGCGGTATCGTCTCTTCTTACAAGTGGATGAAGACCGTGTTCAACAAAAAGACCGATGATGCCGACCCCGTGGACGATCAACGACGCGAGTCATTTCTTACTACGGGAAATCCGCGAGCTTCGATGTATTCGAATCGCGACTCTATTGCTGCCGATGGCGCCATCCCGATGACAGATGTTCCTTCTCCTCAACCTGAAGCCCGAGAGGAGTGGCCAAGCCACCCCGAGAGCAAATACCTTTCCCCTGATAGCGCCGCTCGCGAAAGTGTGGTAGCTCCGTCGCCCGACAAGAAGACTGGCAGCGTGGTGGATAACACCAAGGTGACACCCGGCACCGCTCGTTTCAAGCGTGACTATTGGAAGAACATCCAAGTGGGTGACTTTGTCCGGTTGTACAACGAAGAACCGATCCCCGCTGATATCGTGATTCTCTCTACCTCCGATCCCGATGGAGCTTGTTACGTGGAAACAATGGGACTGGACGGTGAGACCAATTTGAAGGTCCGCCACGCTCTCCACTGCGGCCGTCAGGTCCGCCATGCCCGGGACTGCGAGAAGGCCGAGTTCACCATTGAGAGTGAAGCGCCTCACCCCAACTTGTATAGCTATAGCGGTGCGATTCGCTGGGATCAGCGTGATCCACGATTCCCCGAGGCTCCCCGCAAGGAAATGGTGGAGCCCGTGACCATCAACAACATGTTGCTTCGGGGCTGCTCTCTACGCAGTACCGAGTGGGTTCTCGGCGTGGTCGTTTTCACCGGCGGAGAGAGTAAGATCATGCTCAACTCTGGCGCAACACCTGCCAAACGCGCTCGCCTAGCCAAGGATCTGAACTGGAACGTCATCTACAACTTCATGATTCTGTTCATCATGTGTCTTGTCGCTGGTATCGTTAACGGATTTGCATGGGCTGCACCAGACAAGTCTTTAGATTTCTTCGACTACGGTTCCTACGGAGGTACACCCCCTGTCACAGGTATTGTTACTTTTTGGACGGCTGTCATCTTGTTCCAGAATTTGGTGCCCATTTCTCTCTACATCTCTCTTGAAATTGTTCGGACCATCCAAGCAGTCTTCATCCACAGTGACCTTTACATGTACTACGAGCGACTAGGACTCTACTGTGTGCCCAAGTCCTGGAACATTTCCGATGACGTGGGGCAAGTCGAGTACATCTTCTCCGACAAGACCGGTACCTTGACCCAGAACGTCATGGAGTTCAAAAAGGCTACAGTCAACGGCATCTCTTATGGTGAGGCTTATACTGAGGCCCAGATCGGTATGAGACGCCGCGAAGGTTTCGATGCCGATGCCGAGGCTGCAGTAGCTCGCGCACGGATTGCTGCCAATGGAGTAAAGATGCTCGAAGGCCTTCGTCGTCTGCACGACAATCCATATCTGAAGGATGAGAACTTGACTTTCATTGCTCCCAACTACGTCGCAGACATTGAAGGGCAATCTGGCGAGGAGCAGAAGAAGTCCGTCGAGCATTTCATGCTGGCTTTGGCCGTCTGCCACACTGTCATCACCGAGCATACTCCTGGTGACCCTCCCCAGATTGAGTTCAAGGCACAGTCACCCGACGAAGCTGCCTTGGTTAGCACTGCTCGTGACTGTGGCTTCACTGTCCTCGGCCGCGCCGGTGATGATCTTCTCTTGAACATCATGGGCGAGGAACGCACGTACACCGTCTTGAACACCCTCGAGTTCAACTCTTCCCGAAAGCGTATGAGTGCCATCATCCGTATGCCTGATGGTACCATTCGTCTCTTCTGTAAGGGTGCAGACAGCATCATCTATTCTCGTCTGGCTCGTGGCCAGCAGCAAGAGTTCCGACGCAAGACTGCCGAACACCTGGAGGAATTCGCCAGGGAGGGTCTCCGAACCTTGTGTGTCGCTGATAGACTCATTAGTGAGGATGAGTATCACACCTGGGCTCGAGAGCACGACATTGCCGCCGCCGCCATCACCGACCGTGAAGAGAAGCTGGAGAAGGTCTCCAGCGAAATTGAACAGGATTTGATGCTCATTGGCGGTACTGCTATTGAAGATCGACTGCAAGATGGCGTTCCGGACACTATTCAGTTGCTCGCTGATGCTGGTATTAAGCTGTGGGTTTTGACGGGTGACAAGGTCGAAACTGCCATCAACATCGGTTTCTCCTGCAACCTGCTTAACAACAACATGGAGTTGATTGTCCTCAACATCCCTGAAACACAGCGCGAACAAGCCGCTATGGAGCTTGACAAGCACCTCCAGACCTTTGGATTGACTGGCTCCGACGAAGAACTCGTCGCTGCCCGTTCAGATCACTCACCTCCCGAACCTACGCATGCTGTGATTGTCGATGGAGAAACCCTCAAGCTGATGCTTGACGACGAATTCAAGCAGAAGTTTCTTTTGTTGTGCAAGCAGTGCAAGGCTGTTCTATGCTGCCGTGTCAGTCCTGCTCAGAAGGCTGCTGTCGTCAACATGGTTCGCCACGGTTTGGACATCATGGCTCTTTCCATTGGTGATGGTGCCAACGATGTCGCTATGATCCAAGAGGCTGACGTTGGTGTTGGTATTGCCGGTGAAGAAGGCCGACAGGCCGTTATGTCCTCGGATTACGCTATAGGACAGTTCCGATTCCTCCAGCGTCTGCTTCTTGTGCACGGTCGGTGGTCCTATCGTCGTTTGGGAGAGTGCACAGCCAACTTCTTCTACAAGAACTTGGTGTGGACTTTCGCCCTCTTCTGGTACTGTATCTACAACGACTTTGATGGCTCTTATCTCTTCGACTACACCTATATCGTTCTGGTCAATTTGGCGTTTACCTCGTTGCCTGTTATCTTCATGGGTATCTTCGACCAGGATGTGGATGACAGGGTCTCGCTGGCTGTTCCTCAACTCTACATGAGAGGTATTGAGCGCAAGGAATGGTCACAGTGGAAGTTTTGGTTGGTCTTCCCCTTCTCTCCCTTTCTCTTACGCATTTGCTAATTCCTGCACAGGGCTTATATGGGCGATGGATTGTACCAGTCGGTGATCTGCTTCTTCATGCCTTACATGCTCTATAAACCTGCCAACTTCGCCACCGAAAACGGTCGTGACATTGGTGATCGAACTCGCATGGGTGTCTTGGTTGCAACTTGTGCCGTGCTTGCTAGCAACACCTACATCATGATGAACACTTACCGCTGGGATTGGTTCACGGGTCTGATCAACGCGATCAGTTCCCTGCTGATCTTCTTCTGGACCGGTGTCTACGCAGCATTTACCGGCGCGGGTCAGTTCTATCAGGCTGCTGGCGAGGTTTACGGTGCTCTTAGTTTCTGGGTTGTCTTGCTAGTAACCTGCATGATCGCTCTGCTCCCTCGCTTTTCATACAACGCTGTGATGAAAGTGTTCTTCCCTCTCGATGTCGATATCATCCGCGAGCAGGTGACAATGGGCAAGTATAAACACCTGGAGGAGAACGATGACATTCCTATTCCTCCCCCAAAAGCGGGGGAGGTGGCCGCGGTCTCGAGTAATGGGTCAGCCACCTCCTCGGAATTCGTCAAACCCATTCAGCCTACCGTGAAGCAAGATCCATTCAACAACCCCCTTGAAGAGCGGGATTTCTATTCGCCTACCAGCGCTACCAATGGCGCCCATGCCAACTGCCACAATCCTCGAAGCCAAAATGGCAGCAACGGTACCAACTACACCGCGAGCCTGGATCAGTACCCGCGACCTCAGTCAGTAGACTATGTGCAACGGTCACGGTCTCATGACCGGACTCGTCATTCCTTCGAACGTATGAGGCAAAGCTTCGAGCAAAGCAACGACGTCACCTCAGCTGCCATGCTGCAGCGGATGGAATCCAGCCACAACAGCGAGATCGCTCAGGATCCCTTCCGAGCACCCGGTGAGCCTCATGGACAAAATTTGATTTGAGGCACTGTGAACTCTGCATAGACATACTCTTGACGACCCGTCCTTGACAATGATTCCCCCGGCTAGCGAGATCTAGCCTCTTGGATTTTTTTGTTTGATTGCCTTTTCCCCCTTCCATCTTCACAAGCAATTGTTCTTTTCTCACCTTTTTTTTTCGACTTTTTTCACACCCCATTGAAAGACTTGATATTCCCCTGATAGAAAGCAGGCGTTCGGTATCTTACATTCGGATGGAGGCTCGGCGCACCACTTGCTTTTGCTCTCACTCGTCATTCTCTTATATTATAAACCAACCCCTGGTGGTTTCCACCTCTCCGTCATTTCCCTACTGTTTCATACTGTCCACAACTTTTTGTACAAAAGCGTTTCGTCTTATTACAGACTTGCACGAGACCGGCATCTGATGGGTCCGCTTTTTTAACATTTGCTGGGGTTATTTCCTTCGGATTTGCTTTGTTACTGTTGTCTTCCTGGAGAGGGTGGGAGCCCGGGGACGAGATTCATGTATTCTATTCCACGCCCTCCATGAGGAAAGTATTTAATGCGGCTGTTTATGAATTTGTGCACTGTAAACGTCCTCGTATAGTTAACTACTTATGGTAAAGTACAGAGTAGCCTTGTAAGTCTAGTGAGATTTCCCACTTGGGTTAAAATGAAGCGCGTAAACGCGTCCAGTAGTTCACCGCCTTCGCGATCTGCCAAATTCTGCCCGCGTTTGTTGCTTGGGGATTTTCCAAGTTCCCTTTTATTCGACATCTTTTGCCTCAAAGGCTGTTTGCATCTGGCCGGAGAACCCT
The DNA here is from genome assembly GCA_018410145.1 of Penicillium corylophilum. Classification (NCBI taxonomy): domain Eukaryota; kingdom Fungi; phylum Ascomycota; class Eurotiomycetes; order Eurotiales; family Aspergillaceae; genus Penicillium; species Penicillium corylophilum. The sequence goes on from JAGUQL010000021.1 coordinate 138,965, forward strand.
TCTGAATTTATTGCCTCTGAATTTATCTTAGTCTTTCGTCTTCTGCATCTTCTACGGCGGCCGGCACATGAGCAGGAGTCTTCAACACCTAACAGTCCAGTGCTCGGGTTCGAGCCCGGTTTCATCTCGTTCTACGACCTCTGCAAAGCGTTTCTCATTTCAAGCCTTGTCTTTCGAACACAGTTGCCGGCTACTCACTTTGTTCTTCCGCCAAAACCACTTGAAGACAATCAGTTCTTCCTTTGCCACGACAAGATCAAAGACATCCCGCGAAAACACTGCCGAAGCTCGCCAGTGGATTCGGGAGATGCTCTGAGGCCATACTTGTGTGAACAGGAAATGTGCGGTGGACTTCATATTGAATCTCGGTAGCCCAGCTCTGTGTCATTCCGATCATGGAGTTTGTGGATGCAATTAAGTGAGTCCCATGCAAAAGACCACCGAATGCTAAACGAAACTGACCGTAATCTACGTTACTAGAGAACTGAAAGCTCTCCCCGAGGGCACTCACCTCCTCTGTCCGCGACAGCATGACGACGATTACGGACGATATGACGACTTGACCCAAGTGGATGAAAAGGGAGTCAGGGTCAAGGACCAGGTCGCTGAAGCTACAACGCGGAAAGAGAAATTTCTTTCTTGCATGCGTATTCTTGCCTATAGTGCAGATGGCGTGGAAGAGCTTCAGTCCTGGGTTTTGTCCAAGTTGGACGAAACACTCGAAAAATGCGACCTCTGCATCAAGCAGTACTACACTGGCAAGATCTGGCTGATGGATCTGCTGAAGAGAGAAAACTACCAGGAAGAGGATATTGAGGCGTTCGCGGCGAAAGTTGACGAGTGGGACGTCAAGCGGATCACTCGAAACCTGACGACTGCAACAACACAGCTAAGAAGTGTCCCACGCGAGAAAATTGCGTTGGATGTACTAGACCGCGCTGCCTTACTGTCTATATTCGAGACATTGAGCTGCGAGGCTATGCTGCGTGATGACGGCAACCTGAAGCAGTACTTCGATGAGCCATTCCAGCTCATTCAAACGAAACGAAGCCTGAAGATCTCAGATTACGTCCCTGCTGTTACCCGCTTTCTGTTTGACCCGGTGCATCACCGCAATATCTGGGCTCTTCAAACATGGATGCGATATGCTCGTCCACCTACCACATTGGAATTTGAGTGGGCCATTCGAGACGGCCTTTTGAGCGCGCTGCTTGCTGCAGCTCAGCCGCCTATGCAACCGCATATACAGCAATCGATGCAGATGCACTTCGCAATCATTCAGCGTTTGTGGCGGGGCATGCAACTCATCGTACGGAGGTTAGACAAAGAACAAATCACCCATCAGCTTCGTGCTCTGGAGATTGACCCTTGCCGCTTGTCCGTCGATCATTTAGCATTGCCCACCCCCGGGTTGCGCTTCCTTTTGAATACGATTCAGACTATGCTGGAGAAAGCTCCTGTTGATTTCTGGGATGCTATGCAGACCATCTCACCTCAGGCCCTCATGGAACACACTATCCACAACCCCCAGTTCCAGGCTTTCCTTATGCAGAGCACGGAAGGCGAGCCGTATGAGAAGTCTGCATTGAAAGACATGCTTTCATGGATCAACCCGTTCCTGAACTCCCTGAAAGGAGTCCATCAGCCATCTGCATGTCGTTACTTGGTAGGGCAATTGTTGAAACGCCTCCAAGATCCTCAATATCCCAACCTAGCTCGCTATCGCTGCTTCCATGTTGGATTGACTAGCCTCCTCCAAACTCTCCGACGTTTCACAGACCATGAAGCCTCAAGAGGCTCCGTTGAACGGGTCGTTCTTCAAGAAACCATGGAGGTCTTGAAGGATACCATCACCGTCATTCTCGAACCACCAACTTTCAATATCGAGCAAGGGAAGCAACAGGAAATTGTCTCTCTCTGTATGGACGTCGTCCGCAATGCCCTTGCTCTGGAATGTCAATCTCTAAAGAGTGACTATGAAGTGATTCTGAAGCATGGGACTCTTTCTCACGGTGTGTCCACCTATTCGGGACCTATATGGGATGCAGTCATTAGGCACTTGCGTCAGGATAGGCTTGCGTTGTCAACGGCATCCTTGTTGGGAATTCTGCCACTTGTTGGTCTGGAAAAGTTCCCAACCAAAGGAGGTGACAACTCAGAAAAGACACACTTCAATATGATCTATGGTCACCTCACCCATCTTTCGTGCCAGATCATTGAACGACTTGCCGAATTTCCACCCGATCATCTCAACACCTTATTCAAAAGCCAAGACACCAGCAGTGCTCTCATCTCCACTCTGTTCGCCGCCGACTTGAACACCTACCAAGCTTCGGTTGACTTGATCAAGAACGTCAGTGGTCATTCTGCTCGGCGAGATGCCATCTCGTACTTGCTTGAATCTTTCTTCACCACGACCATGTATGGCCTCAGTTGGTCATTCCGTCGTATCTCCAACATGAAGACGTTTGCCCCTGCCCCGCGAATGCTACACACAGGTACCGATATCGTAGAGATCTTGTGTAACAGTCAAACGGGTATGCTGCGAACCCGTACTTTCACTGATCGTCGAGAGGTTTTGTCGCTGCAGAAGCTCTGGGAGTTTTTGTGGCAGGCATTGACCACTATCTTCGACGAGACTGAGGCGTGGCATATCAGGGGAAATGACAAGTCGGTAATGCTGGAGTTCTGTCGGGACACCATCCAATTTGCCGACTTCCTCTTCGATCAGTATGGAGTCTTCTTGGGCGCCGTAGGTGCTGTGGGTGATGATGCTGGTAAGGCCGCATCCGAAAATTTCCTCAAGTCACCCACGACCACGATGAGTGCCATGGTTAAATGGTTGCGTCTGAAGGACGACTATCTGGCCACGACGCTCGTCGGATTAGTAGCCAAGTTGCTCCGACGCCTAGGAGGATTAAACGTGACGACGGTAAAGCAAGACGCGTTGAGCTTTATTGAAGGTGTTGCAGTCAATGCAACCATCAAAACCATCCTCACTCCGCGTGAGAAGGCGGAACTTGTGCGCTCACTTGAAGCGTATTACAAGAAGCCTGTCGTTACTGCCTCTACTGCTTCACTCAAGAAGCAATCTTCCATCACTTCCTTCGCCAGACCCTCCGATGTCTCCAGTCCTTCATCTCGTGCCCTCTCCGATGACGACTTCGACGACGACGTCCTTGACAGCACTATCCTCGACATTTCTAGTTCCGTTGAAATCAACAAGGCCCGCCGCGACGCAAAACAAAAGGCTGAGCAGGCCAGGTTGCCGTTCGCGGCTCCTGGTCGGCGCCCACCTGTGTCCAAGTCCATCATGGCTTCACGGCCTAAAGATGACGCTAGTACCGTCATGTCTTTCCGTGAGAAACGTGAACGTGAGAAAGCGGCCAAGAAGAAGCGAGACATGGAGCAACTGGCGAAGTTGAAGAAGAGTCTGCCTGCGCGGGGTGTCGCAGAGCATACTGCCGAGCAAGGCTCTGGCATCAAAGGTATTGGCATTAAGGGTAAAGATCATGCTCTTCCTGCGGATAGTATGATGGTTTCGTCTGGGTCCGACACGGATTCTGAGAGTGAAGATGAGCTCGATAAGGAGTTGTTCGGCGCAAAGCCTAAGAAGTCTGACGCCGTCCTCGCTTACGAGCAGAGCAAGAAGCAGTCAATGCAGCAGCAGCCCATTAAGAAGGTCAAGCGTGCCCGTTCGATGAAAGATATGCGTGCACGTCTGTCCCCGGATCTTTCGTCTCTCCATCACTCCATCCTGTCCTGGGATTTCTTTTCAACTGGTGATCTCCCGCCGACTCTGGATCGCGATGATTATACCCTGGTTTCCAACACCTTCCGCTCTTCCACGGACTACCAGGCCACTTTCGAACCCTTGTTGGTTCTCGAAGCCTGGCAAGGATTCCAGCAGGCAAAGGAAGAAGGTGGCTTCCGCCCCTTCGAAGTCAAGGTCATGTCACGATTGACCGTCGACTCGTGGATTGAATTCAGCACCCAGCCTCTGGGTCTGCCCCCAAAGGACTTCTTTATTGGCGAAGGCGATCTGGTCCTATTCTCCAGCTCCACCAATCCAACTGCAGATCCCAGTGTGGGCCACTTGCTCGCACGCGTCTGCGGCGTCAACCGTAAGGGTGGTAAGCTAGAGGTCACGTACCGTATGAACCCTGGATCCAGTAAATTTTTGTCGTCATTTGGGACCGGCTCTACAGCTTGGGGAGTCAAGGTGACCTCCCTGACCCCGGTAGAGCGAGAATATGGCGCTCTCATGGCTCTACAGTACTACGATTTGTGCGAGGAAGTTGTGTTGGCCAAGCCTTCGCCTATCCTGAACTACTCTGACGCAAAGCTGCAACCCATCATGGACAACTACAGCATCAACCTCGCCCAAGCCAAGGCTATCAAATCCGCCCTGGACAACGATGCGTTCACCCTTATTCAGGGTCCTCCCGGGTCCGGAAAAACCAAAACCATCGTTGCCCTTCTTGGGAGTCTCCTGACCAACGTCCTCGGCAACAATGCGATCTCCATCAAGACAGGCAATCAATCTTCTAACCGAGCCCCGTCCCGGAAGATTTTGGTCTGTGCACCCAGTAACGCTGCAGTAGACGAAATTGTCATGCGATTGAAGGACGGCGTGAGGACAAGTCAAGGGCGTCACGAGAAGCTCTCTGTTGTTCGTTTGGGTAGAAGTGATGCCATCAACTCGAAGGTGCTGGATGTCACTCTTGACGAGATGGTCAATGCTCGCCTCACCCAAAATCCCGCCTCTGGCAGCAACGTCGACATGCAAAAACTGTACGAGGAGCACAAGACTACCGACACTCGTTTCAAAGAGGCTCGTTCATCATTAGACGAGTGTAGAGCCAAGGGACTGCCTGCTCCTGAGGAGCTTGAGCGTGAGTTCGAGCTCTTGAAGAAGAAAAGGTCTCAATTGAGTACGGATATCGACAAGGCTCGCGATCAGGTTCACACCTTGGCTCGTAATGCCGACATGCACAAGCGTCGCATCCAGCAAACCATCATCGACGAAGCGCACGTCATTTGCACCACCCTCAGCGGTTCGGGTCACGAAATGTTCCAGTCCATGAATGTCGAGTTTGAAACCGTCGTCATTGATGAGGCGGCTCAGTGTATTGAATTGAGCGCGTTGATCCCGCTCAAGTACGGCTGCTCTAAGTGTGTTCTTGTCGGTGATCCGAAGCAGTTGCCTCCCACTGTTCTCTCGAAGATGGCATCCAAGTTTCAGTACGAGCAGAGTTTATTCGTCCGCATGCAGAAGAATCACCCGAAGGATGTGCATCTACTGGATGTCCAGTACCGTATGCATCCAGACATCAGTCGTTTCCCCAGCCTTACGTTCTACGACGGCAAACTTCAGGACGGTGCCGACATGGCCAAGCTTCGAGCCCGTCCGTGGCATCAGAGCGAGCTGTTGAGTCCTTATCGATTTTTCGACGTTCAAGGTATGCACCAGAGTGCGACCAAGGGTCATTCGTTGATCAACTACGCGGAATTGCAAGCTGCGATGCAACTATACGATCGACTCATCACGGATGTGAAAGAGTATGACTTCACGGGGAAGATAGGTGTCATCACCCCTTACAAGGGTCAGCTGCGAGAACTGAAGCTCCAGTTTGCGGCCAGATACGGTGAAGACATTCTCCAGAAGATTGACTTCAATACAACCGATGCCTTCCAGGGTAGGGAGAGTGAAATTATTATCTTCTCTTGCGTTCGTGCATCGAACAAGGGTATTGGTTTCTTGGCTGATATCCGTCGTATGAACGTCGGTCTTACTCGTGCCAAATCCTCGCTGTGGGTTCTGGGTAATTCCCAGTCTCTGATGCAAGGTCAGTTCTGGCGAAGTCTCATCACTGATGCCAAGGAGCGCGATGTCTACACCGAAGGCAACATTACCCGACTGCTGGAGAGGCCGCAATTTACTGGCTACAAGGAGGTTGAAATGATGGATGCCAGTGCTCCTGGTACGCCGGGAGATACGCCGTCCATGCAATCGGTCTCTCGTCCGTCATCAGAACCAATTGGACTCGACTCTCCTTCAATTTCAATGTCGGCTTCTGCGCGCGGTACACCCCCTCAGCCCTTGCCCGAAGGGCCCTCCGGCGGACCCAAGGGTCTGGATGAAACCAAAATGTGTGGAATCTGCGGTAGTGGTGAGCACTTCACTCACAACTGTGATAACACAGACGCCAAGCAGGCCGTTCGCGGGCAGTGTTACCGGTGTCAAGGGTCCGGCCACTCCAAGTGGTTCTGCGACGCACAGCGCTGCCTGGAGTGCGGTGCGATCGGACATTCTGCTCTCAAGTGCCCGAATCCGAACACACTTTCGAAGCGTCAGAAGCAACAACTCCAGAACGAAGAGCGCCGCTTGCAAGAACAACGCAAGGATAACAACGAGCGCCAGCGCCAGCGACAGATGGGTGGGCACGATCGGAAAGTCCCCATTGTGCAGGCAACTATGCACACGCCAGTATCAAACGAAAACCTGAACAGTAAGCGAAAGCGAACGGACTCGGCATCTGATGCGCCCAAGGCCTCGCGTCCGCGCCCCAACTATCCGAACCCGCCGGCGAACGCTCCCAGGGGTCCTGCTCCCCAAAGTCATCCTCATGCTGCAAGAGGCCCTGCTCCTAAAGATGCCCCGACTGCTCCAAAGAACGCGCACAAAGCCTCAGCGGGTTCGCGACCGCCTCCTCCCCCCGGTGTAAGTAGCGATCCCAGAACTGGACACGTTGACGACATTCTAACGCCCGGTCAGGGCCTCATCAAACCTTCGCGTGATGGCCCTGCTTACCCTTTGACCGGCAATCAGCCAATGCCGGGAGGACCGCCGTCGGCGCCCCGAGCCGCTCAGGTAAGCCTTGGTTCCAGCGTTTGACACTTCTTTGTGATATGTCGACCTAATCTATTCAGACTCCCCGGGCGACCCAGGAGAGGCGCCCACCTCCGATGCGAAAAAAGAAGGACGTGGACCCGTTCATCCGACCCAAACGGAGAAAGTAGTTCTAGTCTCACACCTTTCTGAAAGTCCACCTTTTTCGCTTCCTTTATCCCCCTTCATCGGCACACATTTCCCTCTTTTCTTGTCTCCACCGACCACCAACGTTACGACAAAACCCAAACACGCAACCCTGTGCAATACGGGAGACCGACTCGTTATGAACTTGAATAATGGAGAAAACCGGAATACCGAATCTTAAATGTCCTAATCCAGCACTACAGGGCGTCATGGATTGGAAACATTATCATGTACTACGCATAGACTGGTCCTTCAAGCATCGGGAGAAGTCCCACGTCCCACAATGATTTAATCTTTAGAATATTCTCTAAGAACCAGCCCCGGGGCCGTTGGGGAGGATGACAGGTGGAGATGGTTGACAGCTCTCGTCGTGTCGTGCAGTAGTCTCTTAGGGAGTCTCCGCTTGAGAGAACTCGCGTGTCCACCCAATGTCGGTGGCTTAAGCGGTTCTTTTTTGAAATTGGGAGCCTGGCTACTATTGCTCATTTGGCCGACTTTGCCGACTATGCCCTTTTCATATGAGATCAGGAACTAGGACCATTAATCATCGACGAAAGTTTAAGCCGGAGAATAATAGCGAAAGTGGATGTGGGAGATCAGAAACGCAAGGGTGATGCATCGCCCACAATATGTAGCATCGGCGATCGGAATGTCTCAAGCTCTTACACTCTATCTTCTCTGACTAACAAATAGCTACCTAAATTAGCAGCATGCCTCCTCCATCGGATCGACTAGGGTCCCGGAAATCCTAGATGATCCGCGGTGACCAACCGCCAAACCTGACACCTCACATCTTGACGTCTTTTACACTTTTACAAGGAGGGGGTTGTCCAAGTCGCTGGGTTAGAATTGATCTGATGTGCAAATGACGGAGGGCCCCTTGCTTGTGCCTATTCCTCAATCAACTGGGGGAAATAGGGAAACTCCGGAACTCCTTAACTCCTGTTCCTGACAGTCCCTAGCCATGGGGCGACAGGGTAGGGATTGGAAGGCCCTTAGCATTCGAGCACTTGTAGCACACTACTGCATCAGATCAGTAAACTCGGGACTCGGGACTCGATGTGAGATCCAGAATCCAATCATCTAGCTGCGTCAGCGCCCAGTTTGCCAATTCCACCAGCTGCTGTGTCATATTGCGGCCATCCGATCCCGAACTACTCGGGGCCTAGGGACTGCTTCCCTTGACGATCCTGCATCGTCCCCTGGGAACTACTGATTCTACCTTCAGCCGTGCCCTTGCCAGGCTATCCGCCGACGGCGGGCCCAAACTACTCCTGCATCCTGATCGACCAGTCTAGGGCCCTTTTGCCCCCCCTCTTCTGAAGGAGAGACGACAGCTCAACTTTAAATGCAATCATTCAATTATTATAAACCCCGGCTCCCTCCTTCCGGTTGCCTTGTCTCAGCTGGCCTTTTCGCTTCTCTTGCTCGAGCTCTGATTCGATCCCCACTCGACGCCTCTCTTTCTCTATGTAAATACTGCCTTGTTTTGCACATATAGCCCCGTCGAGTGTCGGCCCCATTGCCAACTATATCCCCATCTATCTCAATTATAACAGGTAGGCCCCTCTTGCCACGCTCTCCCCTTTCTTTCACCTTGGATACGGAAATGGTCTAACATTTGGGGAGTAGGTCCTGCAGCTTTGAGCGTCGACAGACCCCCATGAAACCCGCACTTGGTCGGATTGGAAAGCCGCCCAATTGATGTCCCTATGCAGTATTGGAATACAATACATGATAGTGACGTCGCACCAAGTCCCATTGTTCCGACTTATCGGCCCGATCCCCCGCCCAAGTGGAGGAATTCGAGTATGCCTTCCCCGACCTCTGCTACGGCAGAGGACCCTCGGCCTAGAGTCGGTAATAGTCCACGGCCCCAGGCTCGTTCGGCGGGTATGGCAGAGAGGCCGGGGAGAAATGAGAATTTGTCAGATCTAGTTCGCTTCTTTCAGACCCAGAACACGTCCACCCCGCCTGTGGTTACAAGTCCAGACAGTACGACTGCCCTACCGGTCGTTCACTCCCCGCCAAGAGAATCCCTTGAAAAGGGGGACAAGATTGACAAGGTGGAAAAGATGGAAAAAGAGCAATTAAAGCCTCTGCATCGCCGTCTACTGCAATTTACCCAGCGCCAAAAGAAAGAATCGTCATCGTCGCCCCGGTCTAAGCAGGACGAGCAACAAAAACAGATCGAGGCCCTCATGAGAGAGGGATACCTTTTTTCGAGATCTTCGAAACCTGCTGCAAGCTCCAAGTCGGTACGATCGACAAGGTCAAAGAACAGCGTTGACTATAAGAGTATCGATCGTGCTTCGCTATCGAGTTCCACGAGGCACGATGTCGAAACAATTGGCCAACCATGGTTGGAAAAAGAGAACAAGGGCGACGGTCCAAAGATCCCCGGCGATCAGAAACGTCGCTTGGCCTCTTTGGATCTGAGAGACTTCGGTTCAATGATTAATGGTGCTGTCTCTCTGACATCCACGGGCGACTCGTCACCACCCCCCTCCCGACCATCCCAAGGCAATCAACACTCCCCTTCCCAGTCAACTTCAGCTCTACCGCGATCAAGCTCCTCGTCAGATATTCGCCCACAGAATGCTCACAGGGCATCACCTTCGCTCGCCTCTACAATCGACACGCAGGGGAGTGGGTCAAGAGATGGCTTCACTCGTCGGTTCTCCTGCTCTACAAACTCGAGCATTCGAGCCGTGGATCATGGTTCTACATCCTCTCCGCCGGCTCCCAGCAATCCTTCCGCGAGTATTCATACGATCGCATCGTCAGATCAAACTGTCAACGGCGAGTCGAAGCAAGAACAAGACCCAGCTAAAACCACAGATCGTGTCCCCTCGAATCCGACTAGCCTGAAATTGTTCCCTGATGTCGGTCCACGGGTCTCCAGTAAAAACGCATGGAGACTTTCGACAGTGCCTCGATATCAAACCCCTATTGGCAAGCCTTTGAGTGCCAAAGATGAGCAGGAAGCTCCAGCCCCTGTCGAGCCTGTAGACAAGGAGCAGCCATCTGACAACTCTCCGTTGGAGGCCACGAAGGAGGTGGCTGGGCCTGTTTGCTCTGGTGCTTTGGAGGCTCCCAAAGAGTCAGCTCAAGTATCAAAAGTCGACATCCCTACACCCCTACCAGTTCCTACACCTGCACCAGCTGCCAAAAGCCCGGTCAAGCCTCGACCGCAATCGTTGGCTCTCGGAACGCTTCAAGCTTTCCCACTCCCAGCACCTAATAGGCCTTTGCCGTCGATTCCTGATGCCAGACGTGCCTCAAGTACTCATCTGGACGTGAAAGCAAACCCGACTATTCGAGTAATGCGATCGGGATCGGGACTTCGAATCATGGACTTGCAGCCTTCACAACCCTCGCCTATTGCTGAGGACCCGCAAGAGCCTGAAGCTCGTCCTGCAACTGCACTCGGATGTGTAGGCGAAGGAGATGCGATTGATGTTCATGAGAGCCTATCCTCGCGCATGTCTCAAGAGCGTTCCAAGTCTACAGATCCCGAACAACCTACTCCCAGGCGGCGCTCATCTAGTGTCCGCGCGCCTCGCATGCAGGATCTTCATGAAAGCGCGATAGAACTTGAGGGTGACCAGGAAACTCCAGAGGGAGAACCCATCGCAGACTCTCCTGTCCTGGGACGTCAACTCACTCCCACGAAGCCACACGGAAAGCGTCACCCCTGTAAGGAACTGCACATCAACTCCCGTGTTGACCGGAAGAATCTCCCATTCGGCCTGCCCTCTCCTCCTCCGACAGCATCCCTCCCTACGAATCCCCCTCAGGCACCTGTTGAACGCTCAGCGCGTCATCGCAACTTTACTGCTCCATCTGGAGTTCCGGTACCATCCGTCAGAAACTTGGATCATCACAGGGCCTCGATCATCTCCCGCAGCAACAGCTCTCGGAGCAGTCTTCGCCATGAGAGCATTCCCGAATCATACGAACCCAACCACTGCGAGTCCCCTATTCCTTCATCGGACGATGAGGGCTTCGGTCCTCATTCCCAATCAATGCGCGGTCGCAGCCCAGCCGAAAAGTATTCCAAGCACAAGGAACCAGTCCGTCGTGGCTTCGAGACTCTAGATGCCCGACCTAGCCATGGTCGACTTCGTTACTCCCATCAGTCTCGACCTTTGACACCACAGGGTCGCAGCAGCCACGGTCATGAGAAGCCCTCATCGCCCCAATCGCAGTATTCCCAGTCGACGCATCGCTCGCGAGAATCACAGAACAGCTACCGCGCCGACCCGGCACGTGGTCCTCTCCCAAACTTCCTCGAGGATCGCATTACCAATCTCGAGCGTCAAAACCAAGTCCTCCAGGCTGCTCTCATGGCGGCACTTAACGCCGGTGTTGTCAAGAACCATATGGATGACATGCCCGACGTCTCCATGTCTCCCATGTTCCCATCCGGGGGTATGGGAAACCACTACCAGCAGCGACACACCTCCCGCCCGGAGAGCTGGGTCAGCTCTTCCCGCAGCAGTGAGCACAGTGGATTTGAAACTCCGAGCTCATTGCGCGATAGACGAGCCGATGTCCGCCAACTCGATAATATGATTGAGGACATCGAGTCCGGCTGGTTGTCTGATAAGTCAAGCCTCAGCGGACCTCATATGGCTCGCCATCGCTGATCATCAGAACATACTCCATCTTTGACGACCCGACACGATTTGTTTTCCAGCCACTATGATCCCCATTTTTTTTTTTTTTTCTCTGTTGATGATTTACTTGTCATTACCATTCTTTCGACGATACCAATTCTGTTTCGTATTTACCGAGCCTTGAATGAGAAATGTTCTTGAATATGAACATTTCTCTTCTGCCTTTACATATCTCTTCAAACGCTCTATACCATCTTATTATTAAATCAATCTCTTTTGCAATCGTGATATCTTGACATCTTCAGTATAACACCGTAGGGCAATCGGGCCATGTGATCCGCTTAGTCATCCATGTTTTGGTATTGGAGCTTCAATCGATTGCAAGACCGAATATCCAGTCCGAAGAGCAAGTGCAATGCTCCTCGGGCGCTAGTAAAGAAAAGAAGAGCCCACGTATCACTGCGATGAGTTGCGCGTCCTGTTAAACCATATCCATCCGACTCGTCCACCGCCCTCCTTTCAACCTCCCACCCCCCCGCAACACAATGGCTATCCCCCCAGTGAGCGGCACTCTTCCTCTTCTATGCTCTGAACCTGACATTTGACTGACATCTGGAAAGCAGCGCATGCAGCAGGTGCCCCAACATGTCACCGCGCTCCTTTCCCACCTCACCTCTCGCCCGGGTGTCCAATCCACCCTGATCCTCTCCCGCAAAGACGGCTCTATCATCCAGAGCACCGGACAGCTCGCGATCCAAGAGTCAGCCCCTCGCCAGACACAATTGGCTTCGTCTACAGCTGACCAGGATCCGATCGCTCAAACCTCCGACTCATCCCCTGCCTCGCCCGCCGCTCACTTCCCCACATATCAGCCCTCACAAGCAGAGACGTTGGCCGCGCACATTTTCGCATATGTCGCCAGTGCCTCCGCCCTGGGTGTCTCCCTCTCAAAGCCTACCCGGACAAGCGAGGCTTCCAATACGGCATTGAACGGGTACGGAACATATGGAAACGGCACAACTCCACAGGAAGACCGAGATGCAGACACAGACCGCGACGAGGATGAAGTGAAGCTGCTACGAATGCGTACGCGGAAGCATGAGATTGTTGTCGTGCCGGATCGGAAATACCTGCTCTGTGTGGTGCATGATGCGGCGCATGCGAGTGCTGGACCCGGGGCTGCTGCTCGCACGCGATAATTGGTGGGAGTTATCCTTTTGTGATGTTGCAACGGTGTCTCTTGGTTTGTTTTCGGGTCGTGTCTTTTTCCTTTTTCTGTATATGGGCTTTGACTTGGTTTTCACATGGCATATACCCGATCGAAGCAAGATTAAATTTGCATTATGGTTGTTGAGGCTTACAGTTGTAGCATTTTTTCTTTTCAATTGTATATGTTCTAGATATGGGAAGGTGTTCCTTGGTGTTGACATCGGAGAATTGCCGGACTTTCCGATGTTGAGTGTGGTTCATAGGTCTGTACGCAATTTTGGGATAGTTGACCTGTCATGTTCAGCCACATCTTGATAGAAAGCGATAGATCTTCAAGCTTAGTATTTCTCGGTTTTTGAGACTCGACAAACCGGGTCTCGGCCGATGGCAATGCAGTCCTGAGCTTTGCGGAGAAAGTCCGTTATCAAACTAGATCCACTACCCCTCTCCTCGCCCGGGAAGACGTATTCCCAATCATCTCTCATTAGGTTGTACGATCCCACAAGTGATACTTCGCAGCCGCTCAAGATGCCTCCATTTGACGTGGCAGCCGCCCGCGCCCAGTTTCCGGCTCTGCAGCAGGAACAGATCTTCATGGACAATGCAGGTAAGTGGCATCTCGGGCTTGCTTTGCCATCGTTGTATTCTATACCTCACTGACACGTAACTAGGAGGAAGTCAGGTTCTGGGAAGCGTGGCAGACTCGTAGGCCGTTGATTTTCATGCCCGAGAGTGTATTGGCTAATGTTCATAGTATCCGTGCCTATTTGTTGAACACCAACGTCCAGCTCGGTGCGACGTATAAGATTTCCCAAGCTTCAACATCGGCATATGCAGAGGCATACAAGGTTGCTGCCCATTTTATCAATGCCCAGTCAGAAGAGGTAATTACATTCTTTTATTTCAAGATGCAAAAGCTGCAACTAACGCCTATCCAGATTAGTATCGGGGTTTCGACCACCCAGCTCCTGCACAATCTCTCTACAGCCCTCAAGTTCCAGCCTGGCGATGAATTGGTCCTGTCAAAGCTGAACCACGAAGCCAACACAGCTCCTTGGGTTCAGGCTGCAGATCGTTTGGGCTTGACGGTGAAGTGGTGGGCTGCTTCAGATCCCAGAAACCCCGTCTGTGACCCGGCTGAACTAAAGACTCTGCTCTCGGACAAAACAAGACTCGTCGCTTGTCCCCATGCTTCGAACATCACGGGAACCATCAGTCCGATTCGGGAAATTGCCGACGCGGTTCATGTGTATCCTCGAGTAAGTGGCTTCAGTATCCGAAACTACAGATAGGAAGACTCAGATCCGATGCATAGGCACTACTCTGTGTGGATGGAGTGGCTCTCGCTCCGCACCGACAGGTGGACGTGCAGGCTCTCGGAGTCGACTTTTACGTAAGTTCCCATTCTCTCCTCCGATGAGGCTCTCGGCTGAAGCCCCATTGTAGGCTTTCTCCTGGTACAAAGTCTACGGCCCACATCTGGCGCAACTATACGCCTCGCAGCGTGTCCAGGATGAGGTTCAGTCACTAGCACACTTTTTCAAGCCCACCAACACGCTAGACCTGAAGCTCAACCTGGCATCAGCCAACTACGAGCTCACCCAGAGTATTCCAGCCGTGGTGGAGTATTTTGGTGTCGAACCGGACAAGACCTGGGCTGAGATGGTGGCCCACGAGGAGCGGCTTCAGCAGATTCTACTGGACTTCTTGACTGCGAATGACCGTATTGCTATCATCGGTGAGCCTTCTTCGAGCAAGGATTTGCGCGTGCCAGTCATTAGCTTCACGCTGCGTGGCGTCGGTAGCCAAGAACTAGTTGAGGCGGTCGAGTGCCGGTCTGCCTACGGGTTCCGTAGTGGCCACATGTACAGTCACCGGTTGCTAGCGGAGGTCTGTGGCCTAGCAGATGTGGAGGATGGTGTGGTACGGGTTAGCTTCCTGCATTATAACTCTGGTACGTGATTTGAGAAATGAGGCTCCTGGAGCTACGCTAACTAGGCAACAGAGGCCGAGGTTGAGGGCCTAGTGAAGGTATTGGGCGAGGTGCTGGCTTCATTGTAGATGGGTTTCATTCGGCCTCAGAATTTGTCAGTGTATACGGGCAGTACGAGCAGTCATTGGAAAGTATATCTCTAGGAGCCTGTTCGACTGAGTCATTGGCGGTCATTCGGATGGGGTTTCCGGTATATATTTTGCCTCTTTATCATAAACGTGGGAACAATGAACGATAGGACCACATTTCCACCCAACCGAGGTACGATATCGGAGGATGTTCACAGAAGTATAGCACAGATAAAGCGTTGGATGGCACAGGAGATAAACTACTGACGAGGAGGACTATCTAGAATTGTCGATAGATAATAACGTTGGACTAGTAATGGAGTAAGATAAATACCCCAGCGCTAAGGATGGGCTACTAATAATAAGCGCCCGCTATCGGCCCCCAACATCCAGCACCAAGTGGACGGCATCCACACCGGGGGAAAGCAAGGACAAACTGCATGTCTACCTTACCTGGGGATCTCAGGCAGTACTTTTGGCCACCCAACCAGTATAGAGTCAAATCAGACATCATAAGAATAGCTAGGCCAGTTCATAGTGCCCGACAAAAGACTAGAAAGACGCAGGCATCCTCAACTGGCAACGCCGATCGGAGGCAGCACCAATGAGAGTGGGTATGATTAGTGGGACCCCGGTGAACACGACAAACGTCATTGGCGCGGGCGAGAACAGCGTGGCAACGCTACCCGAAAAGGTGAGTCAAAAGAGGGAGGTTAGGCAACATAGGTGCTACAAATGACATAGTCCGAGTAGATAGTATAGTAGTTATGAATATGATTAGGATCATAAGCAGAGAGAAGCATTATAATGATCCTTCTATCATGACTGTTCAGTATATTCTAGATCATATGGTCGGTACTTGAGCTGAAATACTGCTGTGACTCACCGTACCACGGCTGCATCCGGGATTTTCACCCTCAACTCTTGCGCCTCCCTTTCGATCCCGCCACCTTCTTCGCCACAGTGTGACTCCCCTCCCTTTTTAAGTCCAATGTCCTTTTAGGAGTCATACGTGGTGAGCCTAAAAACCTCTTCTCTTATCCACCCCCATTTACACTCTGACTCTTCCCCGACTTTGCCTCTTCGCCTCCACCCTCTCCTCTCCGCCCCCATCTCCTGCCTAGTCACTTCAACGACTGCCTTGTCACAAGATCCCTCTTGTGTCCATGGTTCGTTAAGTGCCTTGAGATTTCTTACTTCGACTCATTCTATCTCAAAATGTATACTGCGTCCTCTATCCCGATCACCCGTGTTGCCGCTATCGACCTCCGCTTCGTCACCGCTGGCTCCGTCTAAAGCCTTTTAGAGTCATCTTCGTTCCGGTGTTCATATAGCCCAACACTGGTGTGATCGGTCCTTTCTCTTTTCGCCTTTTTTTATTTTCGACTTTACATACTCTTTACTCTAGCGGACTCACCACTCCGCTACTACCCAATATCCTAATAGCTTTCGGTGTCAACCTGGCGCTTTTCCACTTCTAGGCTTTGCCGTCGCCTGCGCTCCAAGACGGCTTCTGTCTCCTCGGCCTTCGTTCCCGGTTCCCTGATTAACGGTTTCTTTGACACTACGGTTTAAAATCGGATCATTCCCTTCCTCGGTTGCGCTCTGAATTTCTTCCATGAATCCCTCCGCGCTTCCGGATATGTCGGGGATGGACGTCTTAGGTTTGCACCTCTCAAACCCAAGCCAAGTTAAACATCCCTATGCCTCCGCCATCTCCTCCTCCGCCTCCTCCTCGTCCTCTTCCGTCTTCTCCCTCGATGCTCAAAGTTCCATCTCGTCCACCGCCACAAACCCGGTCGATGTGATTTGGGAGAATGACGCAGACGGGCAGCTGGCCGGAAGAAACGGGTCCTGCCCTCGTGCCTTCAAGTGTCCTCCCAAGGCCGACGGCTCGGTGCCTCCCGAGCTGCGTATGCATCCTCGTCGCACCAACAGCACCGTTGCCAACGGCCCTGCTGCCCGCCCTCCGCCATGTCTGCTTCGGCAATCAGAGCGGAAGAATAACTTTGTCGATAACCTCGTTGGTAAGTAGTACCGGATACTCTCTTTGTCTTTCTTCCCGCTGAACATGTTCTTTCTCCCCCCAAAAGATACGGCGTCGCAGATCGTTGAAAACATCTGGCCGCTGTCGGCTGCTGCATCCCGCAGTGATGCTGCGACCGGGTCAAAAGGGGTTCTTCCCCTCCGGACGTTCATCCAGGAAACGCTCCGCCGCTCGCGCACCAGTTACAGTACTTTGCAAGTCGCTTTGTATTATTTGATCAAGATCAAGCCTCATGTGCCTGTTCACGACCTGACCAAGGAGCAACCTCGGGATCAGTCGATGATGCGGGCCATGCAGTGCGGTCGTCGTATGTTCTTGGCCGCTCTGATCCTGGCCTCTAAGTATCTGCAAGACCGCAACTACTCTGCCCGTGCTTGGAGTAAAATTTCGGGCCTTAATACGTTGGAGATCAATCAAAATGAGTTGATGTTCCTCCAAGCGGTTGGTTGGCGTCTGCACATTTCTGAAGCAACCTTCCAGCGATGGACCGACCTGGTTCTCAAACTGACCCCGGGTGCCGGTGGCCCCCCGGCCGACGAAGGACAGTGTTGGCGCACTGTTCTGCCTCGTCTTACTCCTGAGCTGGAGTCTGTCGGCTCCGAGCCGATGACCCCGGTCTCGGCCATGGGCGGCATGGATCTTGCTCTTTCCGAATCCCCATCGCCGCGCAGTGCTTCGAGCAATGAGTCCATCCATTCCTCTTCTCGCGAGCGAACTCCGACTTGCCCAAGGAGCTTTCCCCGAGCTTTGGAGCCGACTCCGCGCATGGAGTACACCAACCCACCTTTGCCCGCTATCCCTCGCCCCCAGATGCTTCCCACGCCTCAGATGACCCCTCAGTCGCATGTCGCTTCTACTCCTGCTGTGAGTATGGCTGCATGTGGTGTTCGCCGCCCCTCCATTTGTACGGCCATGTCGCAGGCCCAGAACCTGGGTATGGCGCGCTCGACACTTGATCAGCGCCCGCCTCTCTCGTTCTATCCTCGGCAAAATCCGTACGATGGTTACCCGGCTGCGGTCCGTCGGTCCTCTCTGGCTCGTTCGACTTCGTCGGCCTCGTCCCCGGATTCGATGGTGTCGGATGTATCGACCCTTTCGTCCCGTTCCTCGCGGTCTTCGTCGGTTTCCTCGAACGCCTCTGGCACGGGTGCCCTGGCCCCCTCTCGCTTGGCTGTCAAGGCTACCTTGCGTTGCACCAGTAACTCGCTCAAGGAGAGCCGTAAGACCCTGGCTATTGCCTCTCCTGTTGATGAGAGCGCTCTGGTTGATTTGTATAGCTCCCCTGACGCGTACTCCGGTGCGATGGGCTCTGCCCCGGATCTGTCCACTTTCACGCTGGATTCAAGTCTGAGCGAGGCTGCCCAGAGCCTGTGCGAGCTATCAGGCGCGACTCCCCAGTTGCGCCAGACTCGCAAACGCGGACGTACCGGTTCGGACGATCTGCTCCTTCAATCCCATGTTCGCCATCTGATCGACGCCGGTGCCTCGGGTGATTCCTCGGTGCTTCCCGACGGTCATCTGGCGAACTCCTTCCTTGTTCGTGATGGAACTGCGGTCTCAGGACCTGCCGGCATGAAGCGAGCTTGCTGTGGCAGTGAGGCACGCAAGGTCGCTCTGAACCCGAGCATGCGTGCGAACTATTTGAACTAAGCGGTGCGTAACGGATCTTTCTGTTCTTGTGAGTAGAAAAAGCGCGTCTTTTCTGTTCTCCAGATTATGATTCCCTTCCCCCTTGTTTTTTTTTTTTTTTTTGGCGCACCGAACCCGGGTTGTCTTTGCCTTCTGTACATACCCCTTTCGGACCCCGGGCAACTCGGTCGCCGTGCGAGTTTGGAAAAAAGCTTCGCAATTGTACGATGTACGTGGTTTCCCTCGTCATCTCTTTCTTTTCCATTTTTCTTTGTTGCACACGGAGTGTGATGGGCATGGGACGGATTTGTGTTTATTTGAACTACTCATGGGGAAGTGATGAATCTACATTCATCCCCTGGCGCTTTGGCGCCTCGAGTGGAGATCTGCGGCGTCCAGACTGCGGATTAGGTTCGCATCATGGATAGCCAAATCGTACAGTTTTTGATCTGAAAGTCCCCAATTCCCGAGTAGCTTCATTTGCTTGAGTAGTTTTGTTGCAGTCCTGGGGTCGGTACTCAGAAGTGAGGTTAGGACGAAATCCAATGTAGTCTTGAATCTATCTAGGTATATTCTACCCGACATTTCCAGCAGCAGAAGTCCAAAAGAACGCCTTCAGGTGAATGAGAGGGTATGTCTTTGATAGAGGCAGGTAGGTGGTGCCATCAGATAAGATCCGGCAACTGCATCCACCGCGGCTCCGAATCTCCGCACTTGGTGAAAGCGCCCCCCACACCCACCTTTCATTCTTCATTCTTGGTAGCTCTACCCTCTCTACCTGCAGGCTTCTTACTGCCATCTCCGATATGCTATCTCACACGTTTCTTGGGCTCCTAGCCCTGTGCTCTGCACCGACCTCTGCCTGGGTGATTCCGCAGTCCGTTCTGGGCACCGCAAACCCTCCAGAGTCGGTATCCCAGGAAGATGCCCATGCCCTCGCCCGCCCATCCTGGTTTACTTCGGCCCTGATGGCCCGCCGTATGCTGGCTCTGTCTAGTTCCGGCGTTATCGCAACCACTTTCCCCGACACAATCCCACCCTCTGGTCGTACGCCGTCGTCGGTCGCAGGTCTTCCCATCGGTCTGCGCGAGTATATCGCCGACTGTGATGGCACTCTGCCGGACGAACTGTCTCACGGTGGAAATGGGGATCCTACCATCCTGGCTCTGCGCGTGGCAACTACATTTAAGAATATCGGCGCTGGTTCGAACCTCAGTCTCGAGTTGGACTGGTGGGACCATCTCGCTGATGCTGGACCCGTTTATCCCGGGCTGCCTGATAGCCCTGCTGCTCTGCCGCGCATCACCCTGTTCGGATATCTTGACCCTCTGCCGGAACTGTCTGCTTCTGCATCAGCGCCCCTTGAGAAGTGCTTCCTGGGGACGCACCCGGATGCCAAAGTCTGGTTGCCAGGAGCATCCGGTTCCCCACATGCTAGCTTCTGGGCCCGAATGGTGGTGACACAGGCCTACTGGATTGGCGGATTTGGCGATGTGCAACAGATCGGCTGGATGAACGTGACAGAGTGGAAGGGGATCCGGCGCCACGGCAGTTTGGACGGTGTCGGCGATGGCCGGGGATGGGAAGACGTGCGACTCCCGGGCGAGAAGGGAGAAGATGATAATCCCCGAGTACGAAGGATGTTTTAACCTTATTAGTCCAGCCCGCAAGTAGGATTTGAAGGTAGCTCATTCGTTACTAGTGTTATCTTGTGTGCAGAGGTGCAGGGATACGCTTATCATCTTATCACAGCATCATTGATATCTTTGACCTGCCCGAGTCATTCCCTAGAAACGTAGAACCGTAAATACCATTGCTACTGCCATGTTTTGATTCTGCTTCTTTCCTACTCTACCGATAGGACCCTGAACTCTGGAACTCCAGAATCTCATTCCCCATGCGCCTCTCCCTGCCCCGACTCCGCGTCTCGCAGGGCCAATCGGCCTTTGCAGAAGGCAATGCGCGATGGACAAACCGAGACTTAGATCCGATACCGCAATTTGCACGGAAATGGGGGGTCTGGAGCTTAGTAGGTATGTGTGTGGCTAGTGTTCCATCCATGATCTATGCGTTTCGTATACGTGCTGACCATCCCTAGCATATTGGATCTCCGATGCTTTCAACGCAGCAACATGGCAGTTCGCCAGCAGTATCATCGCTGTCGGTCTCACCTACAAAGAAGCAATTGGCATCGTGGCCCTCGGATTCTTCATCATGTCCTTTGTTATCGCCGGGAATGGCGCCGTCGGGGCCATATATCACGTTCCCTTCCCCGTTATCGCTCGAGCCAGCTGGGGTTTCTGGGGTTCATATATCGCTATTATATCGCGGGTCATTCTGGCTGTCTTCTGGTTCGCTATTCAGAATGTGAACGGTGGCAATGCTGTACGGGTCATGATCGGCGCCATCTGGCCGAGCTTCTTGGACTTGCCGAATGGTATTCCAGTGTCGCAGGGCATCACGACGAACGGCATGGTCGCCTTTCTGATCTTTTGGATTGTGCAGTTCCCGTTCCTCTGCATTCATCCGAATAAGCTGCGCTGGTTGTTCGCGGTCAAGTCTGTTCTCGTGCCCATTGCCTGGATTGCCATGTTGATTTGGGCGTTTGTATCCGAGAAGGACGGTGGAGGTGTCTTTGCTGAGCAGACTGCGACGGTCTCTGGATCTCAATATAGCTGGCTGTTCTTGTCAAGCATGACTTCGGTTCTGGGCAACTATGCTACTCTCAGTGTGAACCAGGTATGATACCCCGAGAACATGGTCGTGATCAGGCATATCTAATTTGTTCACAGTCCGATTTCTCTCGTTACTCTCGCGTCAATCCTCGTTGGCAACTCCTCTACATTCCCATGCTGCCAATAATTTTCACCTTTATATCTTTCATCGGAATCGCTGCCTCCTCCGCTGGCCAGACCAAATACAAGCTCGCTACCATTCCATGGGACCCAAGCGTCCTGATCAGCTACTGGCCCAACCGCGCCTGTCGCTTCTTC
Organism: Penicillium corylophilum; assembly: GCA_018410145.1. NCBI lineage: Eukaryota > Fungi > Ascomycota > Eurotiomycetes > Eurotiales > Aspergillaceae > Penicillium > Penicillium corylophilum. The sequence goes on from JAGUQL010000021.1 coordinate 160,565, forward strand.
GGCGCTGGCTCCTTCGCACTAGCATCTCTGGGTGTGAACATCTCCGCCAATTCCCTGTCTGCCGCAAATGACTTCACAGCGCTGGCTCCTGAATACATCAACATCCGCCGCGGCCAGATCCTCTGCGCGTTGCTCTCATGGGCCCTCGTGCCGTGGAAGATTCTTGAATCGGCCGGTAACTTTTTGAACTTCATGTCAGCCTACGCCATCTTCCTCGGCCCCATCGCTGCTATCATGCTGTTTGATTTCTGGGTCGTCAATAAGCGCAAGTACGATGTTCTTGCACTATACCAGCCCCGGAACCCCATCTATCGCTATGCCTGTGCTTTCCCCGGACGGTCCGGTAAAGTAATCTCTGGACTCAACTGGCGTGCCCTGGTCGCTTTTCTCGTAGGTGTCACGCCCAACCTGCCGGGTCTGATCAATACCGTGACTCCGAGTATTGATGTCGGCGCGGGTATTCATCCTTACCAGTTCGGCTGGTTGCTTGGCTTTGTCGCTACTACTATTGTCTATTTGCCACTGTCGCATTGGTTCCCCGCGCATGAAACCCAGATCGAGCGGGCTGTTCTCCCTGATGAGATCTATGAGGAGAGAGTGGCTGTGGTTGAGGGTGTGGAGACGGATAGTTCCCATCAAGTGCAGGTCGCTACGAAGAATGAGAAATCACCCAACGGGTTGGCTTCGGAGAAGAACCTGTAATTGCATATAGGGTTTGAAGTGTCTCGAGAATATTTTACAGTCATTTGAAATTTCAATGTTGGAGCAGTCCGAGGCTGCTATGATGTACATGATTTGATGCTTTATACTCCTGCTCCACTAAACAAACTCGGCGTAGCCAGTTGAGGATTCTTGCTTCTTGCGATCAAACCGAAACCTGTAATAATGGCCAGTATGCGCCTATGTAGATCGTCAATTCTTCGCGCGAGGCACCTGTATGCCTTCGCCTAGAAGGCGAGATGGGACTGCTCCCGTAGACCACGGAATACACCATTTCGTGCCACTGTACACATGCTGTTTGCCCGAATGTCTTCGAGTCTGTGCTTCTATTTCGTAAACTTTCGTTAAAAGACTCGCGATTCCAAACCGGATATAGATATGCCGGACATGAATGGTCGAGAAATATTAGAAGGATTGCCTTCACGGCCCAGGGCCGTAAGCAACGGCTTCTTTCAGCACCTTATTCACGCTGGACGATGCACGGCCCAGCTCACCACCCTCCTCCCTCGCACTCTTCAACCCACGGTCAATAGCGGGCAAGAAACGGTGCTCAAACACCCGGTACCGATCCTCGCGCGTTTCGTACATCTCTCCTTCCTCGTCGCGCGGCTGCCCGAACAAGTTCAAGTAGGCGTACGGTGCCGTTGACTCAGTGCTCATGTGATGAGCCGTCTGGCAAAGAGGGAAAGGCCAGGCCGAGGATTGCTCCTGATCAGATGATTCACTGGAGCCACTGGGTGGTCCAATTCCTGCGTCCAAGAACTCTGCCAGGGCGCCCAATACCTTGAGCATGGGCTTACCCTTGCTCCCGGACTTGCCGAATGAAGCCCGGTTCGATGACCACCGTGATGACTCCTCCGTATGCCATCCCAGTACGGACAAAAAGCAGTTCATGGTCTTGACCCATCCGCCTGCACTGGAAACCACATTCTCGCCAGCTGCCTCGACCATCCAGGACAAGATCTCGACGGCGGATACGCGAATGTCCGCTGCAAGATGTGTCATTCCGGCGCGCACGTATGGGAGGAGCTGTCCGACATGGTCCTGTACATCATTGTGCGGCAATGTGCGGAGGAACTTGAGGAGCTGGGTGCGCACGTTGTTGCTTGAGTCGAGAATGAGCGGGAGTAGGTTTGGGAGCATTACGCTCACTGGCTGCGGTAAAGGTTGGTTTACTGGTCGCGATGCGATTGCGGTTGTCAGGTGGGCGAGTGAGTCACGGCGCTGGGTGTCGGATTTGGAGGAGAGAAGGGAGAGGAAATGTGAGAATTGGCTGTTGGAGGTTGGCGCGGCGAGGTGGAGGGATTGTTGGTTGAGAGTGATTGCTTTGAGGTGTCAATATTCTTCTTTTGAACCAAAGTAGACAGACAATGTGCATACCCTTGGCTCGGAAGCTGGTGTCTGTAAAGTTCTCCGGCTTGGCCTTGGCCTTGCCGACCTTGAGCTTCGGTTTCTGCGAAAATTAGTTAGGCTGCTCGTAACGGAATTGGATTAACCATCCTTACCTGGAAGTCCTTCTGCTTCTCCTTCTTTCTTTTGGCGCTGGATCCCATGGCTGCGGTTGATGTTGCTGGGTTGAAGCTGCGCCGCCTTTTTTTTCTAAATGATTATCCTCACGTGATATATACTGATAAGGGCCCTATAAATCGGGTGTCGATATTACCTGAAAGGAAGATCGTATAGTTCCGAGCGCCAGAATACTTTGAAGGCTTGAGTTTCCAATTCTCCTACAAATTTACGTATCCTAAGTAACATTCATTGATACGGGCTGGTGGGATATGTAGCACGGTGAAAATCCCACCAGCAAGCCGGATATGAGGTGCACAGTCACCCTAAATCCCATTACTACTAATAGACTGACAAAGACTATATGTTTGTGTACATTTCTACATAGATCTAACTTGTTAGGAAAGGTTGTTGAACTATCTATATCCTGACCCTATTTTCGTGATTTTGGAATAGAAAGCGCGCACCTGTGAATGGGAGACCGAACATTGGTCTGATCGAATAAGACAAGTACACAGGTTAGCTATGACCGAATGACAAAGAATCCCCGAACCTGCCCCGATGATAGAAAGTGAAAAAAAAAGGGGATTATTGACCCCAGATATCGCATGCGACCGAAACGAGACCTTTGCATCTTCGTGGAGGTTCGATGATACAAACATAGATTTCTTCGTAAAAGAGAACGGATCTTCCGCGCGGCTAAATCATTAAGTGCCGGGTGGGGCGCATGGCAATGAAATCCACTGACAATCCACTCTGCAACTTGATACACCACAGTAATACGATAGCAGAGGCCAGCGGAATAGAACCCAGTAAACTGATGGCATAACATACAGAAACGTAGGATTATGCACGTGGGATGACCGCGATCGCACATTCCTCTTTCGAGTCCCGCTTTTTGATGATTCTTCCCTCTATACCTCTACGCCGTATTGTTAGAACTTCATTTGTTATAGCATGCATCTCCTATCCCGCGCCGAGGTACCAGACTGGTTTGAGCCCAGCCCGTTTATCCTGTCGGGCTATCGTTCGCCGAGTCACTCGTGGGCCGCTTCGCTCTCCAGCTGGTTCTACTGTCACAATGAGACCGGCAACATCTTCTCCCATCTGTTGCCTAGCTTGGTCCTCGGTCTGGGTGGTCTGCTGGTCGGGTTCGATCTGAGCAGTCCCGATGAAGCTGCTGTTGCTCTGCACTCGGTATCGGCTATTTTCTGCCTGTCACTGTCAACACTGTATCATACTGGTCTCAATCACTCACCGTCTGTTGCGCACCGCTGGCTGCAATTAGACTATGGAGGAATTCTGGCATTGATCCTTGGCAATTTTATCAGTAGAGTGCACTTTGGCTTTAATTGCGATCCCGCTCTCAAGATGCTGTACTGGTCACTGGTGAGCTCGACGGGTTGTGTATGACTGAAGTTTGGGATCCGATCTGACTCTCTGGATAGATCGTTGCTGCTAGTAGTGGCACCGGCATGGTCCTTCTGAGCCCATGGTTCCGTGCTCCTGAATGGAGAGGTCTGCGTCTAGCCAGCTGCATCGCGACCGGCATGTCTGCCTTTGCGCCAATAGGTCATGCATGGTATCTCTGGGGAACTGCGCATGTCCTGAGAATCGGCATACCGTATTATTTGCTGGAAGGCGCATTTCTGCTGGCAGGATGCTACATCTATCAGGTAGGCACTCCGCCGCGAGAACCATGGTCCACCTGCTTACTTCCCAGAACCGAGTACCCGAGTCGTTGTACCCTGGCCGCTTCGATATCTGGGGTCATTCGCATACCCTGTGGCATGTCTTCGTGGTTTTATCCGTCATCGCCCATGTTGTGGGTCTATGGAGTGCACGGGAGTTTAAGAGCCGGAACGTGTGTTGAATGAGAAGGGTTCATTGATTCCATCAAAGGAAACAGCATTCTTTGTGCATTGTGTTTTTCAACACTAGACTAACAATTTTATCCTGGAATTTATATCCAATGTAGGTCGATGTAGAACTCAAGTACTAACTCGATCCTGTTACACATCAGCTCCATCCAAGATCTAAAACGATAACTTACCACGAGACCCGCCTCCCAACGCCTTGGCCCCAAGTTCATGTGCCTTTTCCAACATTGTCCTGCCCTGCTCCTCAGCTTCCCTAGAGGTTGTGGACTGAGCTCGCGGAATCGATCTCGCATACTAGTAGGCAAGCGAAGGTTTCCGGGTCTCTAACATGCGGCTGAAGGGGGTCCTGAGACCTCTATCGATGCACACGTGGGCCAGGGAGATCATACAAAAAAGAACAGGCTACTTGAGCAACGTACCATCAGTCCTTGCGATGTCGCCCTATAGCAACCTATTAGCCGTAAGTACCTCGGGCGAGGAGAGGGCCATACTGCGAAGCCAGTCATGTTCAAGTTTCAAAATATTTCAGGTCGATCGATCGTGAAACCACAAGGTTTGGACAGATCAGGCCGACTTTAGACTCTTCGATTTAAGGCACTCGTCGCGATGACGTTTATTTACCCGTCGCTAGAGGATCTATGGAGGTGGACCACACCTCTCCCCGCTTCTCTCATCGTGATGTCAAAAGGGGGTAATGTACGAGATACAGAATAGGCCTGTAAAATTATAAGACCCCAAGTAGGAAAGTAGCAAAGCAATGTCATAACAATCGTAGTCAAATTCAAGTCTAGTAGTGGAAACCACTTCAAGGTCTGCTCAGCAGCGCAAGGAAAAGAAAAGAGGCGAGATAATAATGGAATCAAATCAGAAAATCAGACAAGAGATGCGCACTTCTGCTCGGCCCCGGGCTGACTAGAACAAACAACAGAAAACAGCCGGGGTCCGAGACAGACGCGATTGTATCAATCAAATCAGATCATCAAGCAGACGTAACGTAATAGGAAAAAAAGGAAAAAAAAAAAAAAAAGGAAAAACGGAAAAAGCATGGGGAAAACATGAAGCATGGGATCGCAAAGCCACGCGAGGCCACCAGCAAAGGAGACATTAATCGTGTAATGGATGAGATTAGTGGAATAGTGACCAGCTTCATCATGTCCGGAGACATCGACAGAAGGAGAAAAAGGTAGTCTGATTATAGACTCATCGTGAGCCATTCCCACTCCTGACTTGCGCCCTGACCACCCGCAATACTGTGGTTGGCTGGGTTTGCGGCGGCGGGCGGCATCGCAGGCGCCAGGGGCACCACCTTGGATCGTCCGGAAGGTGCACTCGCCTTGGGGCTCTCGTCTGTATCCGGATCAGACCCGGGTGGAGCCCTCTCTAGACGACGCTGGCGACGAGGAGCCACCTGCACACCGGCCCGAGCCTGGGCAACCCCAGCTGGGGGTCCGGCCTTGGGCGGAGCGGCAGCGATGGGTACCACGCCGGATTTGCTCGACCCAGACATCGCAGGTGGTGACTCGGATGCGGTGCCACTGGGCGCGCGTGAGACAGCCGCGCTGGTGGGACCGGCCTGAGCAACGGAGTTCTTGCGAGAAGACTTTTTGGATGACCGGGAAGTGCCAACGGCGAGACTGTTGGCACTGCTACGGTTACGCTTTTTGATGACGTCGGTCTTCAGGGAAAGCGGCCGAACGACGCCGTGGAGCTTCAGGAACAGACCGCAGGCATTGCACAAAGGTTGGCCTTCGGGGTTGCGTCGCCAGAGGGGAGTGGTCTGGGTGAAGCAGTTGGTGCATGTGGTCGGACCGGCGTTGAGATCTCCGTTCTTCGAACCACCGGGGCTGGCTGGCCGAGATGGCACAGCGCTACTGAGGCCTGACTCGGGCGGTGTGTTAGGAGACGGGTGGTTGGTTGGCGGCCCACTGACAGTGCCGTTCATGTGTTGTCGCAGCAGCCCAGGGGCGTTAGGAGTGGAGGCTGTACGAGCAATCTTCTGCCGACGAGGATCCAGCTCGCGGTTGCGTACATCACTGACGGAGGCGGCTGAGCCGTGGCCACGGCCCAGGCTGCCAGCGTGGTGCCACTCGGGCGGGCCGTCCATCATGTCGCTCGAGCCGATGGTGACATGCTTGCGATGTTGGCCGTTGAAACCCGGCAGCGACTGGACAGATCCGGAGAAGCCGGTATCCCAGGTCATCCCCGCGTTCAGGTCACCCGAATCCTCCATGGAGGCAAAGTCATGGGGCATGGCGATACCACCGCGGTCAAACTGGTTGCCGTCATCTTCCTCATTATCTGAGTCCCCACCAAATGTGAACATGCTGCTGCTGGGCGCTGTCGTGGAAAACTCGCCGGGACCAAGCACCTGCGAGGGATCCACATGTTGGGGTCCAGGCACGGAGAAAGCGGACGAGTGCATGGAGCTAGGCGGGCCACTCACGCCGTTGGACTGGAAATCGGTGCCGTTGGTATTGTACATGTGGCGAGGCTGCAGAGATGCCGACAAGTTTGACTGGCGATGCTGAATGTAGTTGGGGATTCGGCGCTGTGAGTGGGATTCAGCCGAGGGGGCATCAGAGAAAAACATGGACTGTTCTCCCTCATAGATGGGTTGCGGGGTCGAAACCGCTGACTGATAGCCTGACGGGGGAGGAGAGAAGAACTCGGTGGAGTTGAGGGAAGAGGCCAGGGGAGTTTGAGCGTATAGGTTGGAGAAGGGGTTGCTGGCTGTCATGGGGGAATCGGAGGGAGAGAAGGCAAAGTGCTGCTGGTATGGACCAGCGGAACTGATGCCAGACTCCTCGCCGCCCACTCCATACGTATCGATGCCGAAGGGGATGCCCGAGTGGTGGTGCTGGTGACGACGGGGGCCCACAGTGCCGTTGCCCGGCATGGCAAAGGCCGAGGAGGGGTGATCTAAAGAGTAATCAGGCAGGGCGGCCGACAGCTCCGAGTGCTGCGACAGCATGGCGTTGGACACTGGGGGCACCTGAGGGGAAGCCTCAGCAGGACGCTTGCGACCGGGCACTCCGAGGCCGTTGAAAAACTGGCGCTCGTCGACGCTCGTCTTGCGCACTCGGCGGGGCACATAGCCAAACTCGCTGTTCTTGCGCTGCTCCTGCGGAGGATGGCCGAAGGAGGCGGCGACGGTGGAATCGGTCATGGGGTGATCCTTGCGGGCTTTGATAGGGATGCCCGTCGGGGTGGCAGTAAAGTGACGGTCGGCATGGGGATGGGAGGAGTAGTCGGCGGGTGAGTCGAAGGGGACGATGAAGTCATCCAGGTTCATGGGATCGGGGGTGGCATCGTGATTCATGGTGGTCGAGTTCGACGCCTGATCGGACAGATGCAACTGGGCGATGCCGCTCGGGGTGGGACTGATGGTATCTTGCTGGGCTTGCGATGACCTGCAGGCCAAGACATGAGCTATCCGCACTGATCGGGGGGGGGACGGGTGGAAGGAATGGAATGTATGGAAGATCACGGATCACCTACCTGGCCTGCTGCTGCTGTTCCCGTTCCTTGCGTTTTAAGTTCATGGCCATCATCCGCCAAGTCAGATTCTCCATGCGCTCCTGGTTCGGGAGCTGGGATTTGGTGCGAGTGTAGAGCTTCCAGATCTGGGCGGCGAGAGGATCTTGCTTCTGTAACTCCTCGGGACTGTCGCCACCGCGCGGAGCCCCGGTTTTCCACTCCGGAAAGATGGGATCCTGGAGCATACCGTCCTGAGCGGCAGAGTTGGTCGGACTAAACGGAGAGCCAAAGGAGAAGTCATCGGACATCATATGCGAATCAATGTCAATGTCGGGGAAAGCCAGCGGTCGGGCTCCCGCATGGCCTCCATGATGGATCTCCTCCATACCGGGGAAAAGGTCAAGGATAAATAAAGAAGAGGAGGAGGGGGGTTTGAACAAAATCGTCCAAATTGGAATATCCCCGTACCCGCCGTAGACGAGACCCTGGAAATAGAAAGCCGAGCGAGCGAAGCGATTGGTAGGATGGCGCAGCCAACGACCAGGGTCAGCATTGATGTCAGTACATTCCAAGCAGACGGGCAGATGGGCATTGGAGGTACACACGATGGTCTGCCACCACCCAGTCCGGTCTGAACTGGTTTGCCTTCTTTTTTGCGGTCTTTCTCTTACTTCGTGGAGGGGGGGCTAGACCCTCCAGACGCTCATGCCCCGAGACGCACTTTGCGACGGGGAAGGGTGGGAATGCGACCCAAGGGAGCGGGGTGTGCGGCGTGAGATTCCGCCGTAGAGCGAGAAGCGAGAGAAGGCTGGAGACCAGAAGGGATTGTAGCGGAGAGGAAAGAGGAGAACCTTTGAGTCCAAGGAAGGAAATTGGGAGGTGATATGTGCCAAGTGACGAGGTCCCAGGAAATGGACCTCAATACCTAAAGTAGGTACGGGTATTACATGTATCCGGCCTTCGACCGATTTACGGCGCTTCTGTCGACTACGCAGTACATAATACTCCTACGGGTACAGCTTCACGCAAGAATCATGCGGCTAGGACGCCACTTCCGCGATCTAGGAAATCTAGGACTCCCACCGTCCCTAGGCTCGTGGTCATAGCCTTGGAACCTAGTGACAATCCCACGAATCGTACTCGTGGATGGCCTCGTGAGTGCCGGCGCCGACCACGCACGGCCCTCATTCGCAAGGTCGCGATGGCTTCACGGCGAATGAGATATCCGGGACGTGGGGTCCTTTGGTGTATCGGGCCGAGACCGAGTGTTCAATTCGAGACCATCGAGTTATGCAGGTACTTTAGCCAGGCAGTTTTTCTCAGGTCTTGAAAAAAGCCGAAATGGCAACCTGGTCCGGAGCACCTCCTACAAGTGTAAGAGTGGAGACTTTTAAGGTAGTGGAAAGTTGCTTCCAGTGGAGTACCGAACCGGCGTTTCCATTGCTACTGTTCTTTGGGAAGAAGAGGGAAATCATTTCTTTTTGATCCTTCGTATGTATTTTAAGTATTGGAATAATTTAGGTTATTGATCTCACTCATTTCCTACATTTTTTGTATAAGGAGCGCAGGTACAAAAGAGCGGGGGGGGGGCAAAAAAGAGAAGAACAAGAACAAGAACAAGACGGCCCGGAGATAAGAGAGTTTGCGCGGACGGATCCCGATGAGATAAGACGAGTAGACTCGACCGGGAACCTGGCCATAGAACGAGCTTGGACGGGTTCGAGGATAATACCAACCCGTCTGGGGGAACTGTACTCACCGAGAGGGCAACGTCCCTAGTTTACCCGAACGTGGTATTGGCGCGGTATTGTGTAATAGACGGTATGGGCCTTTCCGTTCAAACGTTCGCGGGGGTCTCTCATTCCACTGATTCCACTGATTTCACGGATTCCCCAAGCCACTTCCTTCCATTTTCATTCGTAGACCCCAAAGTTTCCCGAAGCCGGCTAATATCGCCATCGTTTCTTTTTAATAGAGGCTGCCTTCTTCCTATAGGTTTGCCACCATGTTTAGTAGCTTTGTTGTTAACACCCGCTCCTATGCGCTTCCCGACTGGCTTGTCCATTGACATCACGATCATCCCCCAGAGTGGGGAGACAAAACACTCGGGGCTCAGACAGGCACCTCTCGTAGGCGCATCATCTCAAATCGGACATCTACTCGTGTGCCTGTTCGTTCCGTTGGCCCCACAGCTCCACAGAAAGTCGGGGCATCCAAGATATGACAAGATAAGAGTGTTGATAAGCTGCCAAGCGTTCTGTAATTAGTGGTGGTCATGTAGTGTCTGATAGGCATCTCTCCCCAGTGGACTATGATTATCTCCAGACGATGACAGTCGAGGTGAATGTGGATGCGGATAGAGAATGTCCCCATGGATTATTTGGGATCGACTTTGACTTTCCCCTTTGTCTTTTTGGGTCTGATGTCAGTTCCAACTGATCATATCAGTAGAAAACTGCCCTTGGCTCTTTGTCGCGTGAGAGTGGCAAAAGGGGCACCTGGCCACCTGGGGCAATGAGGGATCGGCCCTCCAGCATATTGGGACGGAATAATTTCCCACCTGAGGCAGCCCGTGTTCACTATCTGCAGCTGGAAAGTAATTGCCCATGGTCATTGTGGCCCGGGATGTCCAAAGCGGGCCATGGCGCACTGCAGTCAGATATGCCAATCTAACCGGGGTCACGACTGGAGGTGGCGGTACTTTTGACTTCTCAGGCCTCGGCCCGGGGAGGACAGGAGAGGGGGGGGGGGGGGAGCGACAGGGGAGGAATAGCGACAGGGTATAGAGTGCCAGCGTACATTCTGCTCAGTGGTATTTTTTTTGCTTTTTGGTTTTTGGCCCGCCACCTGCGCTTAGGTGGAAATCCGACCTCGGTTCGGGGCAACGGCAATATTTGGACAGCCCTCATATGAGTGTCCAGCCTTTAGAGCGGAGGGTGCCCGGGTGTGGGTTTTGAGGGAGCGTGGAGGGAAAAAGAAACCGACATTTTGCACACCTGGGCATATGTAACACACCTCCAGTGCACCCTTCCCTAAAAAGTTATGGGCCTCTCTGCAATGAAGATCTCTGACTCGGCCCAGTGTTATGTTGATGAGATGGTTGGAGCATCCATGGGAGTCCGGAAGGGTGAACCCCATCCCTCAAAAGTCAGAGCCCAAGGATGCGAGAAACGAGGTCTATATATCTCGAATGCCAGGCGCCGGAGCGTGCGTTTATCATTCGAGCCTGTCTCGATAAGGCGGGAGGCTGCCGAAAGCCCGTGTGCCAGCCTGAGCGATACGACAATGGCCAACAGGGATAATTCTGCATATCTCGGGGATTCCAGGGGACTCGAACGAGATAAGAACCCCCTGAAAAAAAAGAAGTGAGGCGCAAAATTGGAGATCATCCTGCACCCATCCAAAGAAACTTGTTATCAATGGCGTCAACTGGGGCGAATGGGGCCTCTGGAGTCTAATGGGACCTATCTACTGCATCTGAACTACACCGCTACCTTTATCTACTTTTGCTGGCCCAAGTGGCCCACCTATTCGCGATCTGCTATCTCCAGATTTTCACCCCAGAGTCTCTCCTACGGTCCGGCGGTTGATCCTCAAGATGTGGCGTCGAATAAGATTTTGCCAGCGGTGTGCTAATCTCTTATCATCCAAGAGTCAACTGCTCATCGCTTCGAGGACGGTGATATGATTGATAAATCTCGTTTCGATGTGTCTATTCTCGCCGTCAGACTCGGCCTGCTATCTTCAATCCTCACCGACTGAGTGAGATATGCTGCAAGACAGGGAACTGATTGGACTCGACGCATCCCGAACACTGACGCCATTAGCAGGGTTTGAGGCCAAGATACCCTTCATCTCCTCGGAGTTGCGTCGGGCCTTCCTTTGAACAATCAGTTACGTCTGCTATCATAGTGTCACATTTGACACAGACCCCTTGCAGGATAAGCATGGATCGGTCCGTCCTATAAACACTGAAGGCTGTACAAAACTGATCCTTCCATCCATTATCCAACGTCTAGCATCCAGCGTTCAGCGTGTCGGTTGGAGATTCGTGAATTAGGCATTGATAGAGCGACCCGAGTAGATATCTCCTCTCCTTGGGCATCAATTGCCGCCAGTGACTGTTCAGCCGGGGAAAGGGAAAGGCGCAGCAACAAGTAGTTCGCGTCAATCATTTCCCATTTGCAGGCGGGACACCGATGCCGGAGCCCTGATGCATGACAATGCCCCTGGACAATTCGCTCGTGAACCTAGATCGGAGCCAATACTGGCCACAAGAGTGACACCTGAACTCTACCTTATCTCGATCAACGTGGCTGGAATCTGTAATCTCGGGTCCAACTTACTTAATGAAACTCGGAGAGATAAGTAGATTCGTGATGCAAGTAAGAGAGATAAAGTTCCTGATCGAATGCTTGGTCAAGACAAAACCAGGCCAGATTGAATTCCTAGCAGCCAATGAAACCATATGCAAATAATTAATCTCATCCCTGTTTAACTTTCAGCAGAGAAATCTTCCCGGTTGGGCTTGCATATCAAGCCCGAAGACGTCGTCAAACAAGTCGACATAAGTTTACTATCTGCCCCTGGGCACTATAGCACTTGAGGGCGCAAGCTAGGGCACCCACGCGCCTACGACAGAGAAGGTTGGAATCGATATATAGCAGCATGCAGATCCAGTTTCGCGCGTAGAATGTAATATGTACAGCGTATGCAATCCTCACAGAACCGGGATATATGATTTCAAGAGAGGTCGTTGCATCGAATTCTCGGTTCGAGTTATCGGGATGTGCCAAGCGGTGTCGGCGTCATCCAAACCTTGCGTACCGAGAAGTCCGATAGTCGCGTGTCCTTGTCCAACTCCAACATCACTTGTCCAACCACCGAGCTGCTCCTACTGTACCCTGGTCCAAAAGATAGACCGGACAGCAGGAATATGTAGATCCATAGAAGATGGGAACAAACGTGGAGGAACAAACCAGAAGGCGAGGAAAAGAGAACAAGGATAAGATCGAGAGATTGAAAGAGACGACAAAACAAGAAACTCTATAGGTGCCCGGAAACAAAACTCATCAAAACCTAAGCCGATGTCTGTCTTCCGGATTCGAGGAAGCATTATCAAAGCGTATCTTCCAACCAGAGGAAGACAACAGCAGGAATAGAAAGAAATCAGAGGTCCACCAATGCAAAACGAGACAATGCCTCTGGACCATGAGTAAAAAATAAGGTTGTGGGCCATGCCATGATAGAATGAAACAAAAAATGCCACCCAAGAACCCTTGCGCCCGCTAATGACCAGCTGCAAAGCAGACCCGCCACGGTGTATGAGGATAAGGCGAAATGAAACAAAAGAAAAAAAAAAAAAAAAACCAACATAAGCGCAGGTGTAAAGACCCAAAAATGTATATCTCCCACGGGGTATTAGAAATGAAACAAGCCGTCTAGGAACCTTGAAATGTGTTGTATAACGTGACTGATGTCCGGGTCCGCAGAGAAAATAAGATATTGTGAAGGTGCCCGGAGATGGAAAAGGGAGGTATTAGGGCCCGGATCGTCCAGGTCCGCCGGGGTGACCCATTGGAGGAGGGCTGGTGAATGGTTGTTGCTGGGTGTCCCCGTACATAGGGTACTGCATCACCCCCATGCCCGGCATAGCGTGCATGTTAGGCCACTGTGGGAAGCCCATCCCTGCTTGTGCTGGATAGGAGCCTGGAGGCACCTGCATGTCGGGGGTGGGTCCTGATGCGCCCTGCGAGGCGACTGTTTGCGCGGGTGTAGTCATCCTCCGCTTAAGGTCGGGGGCCATCTGAGGTTGGAATTGTTGCGGAAAGGAAGAGCCAATGTCCTGACCGGGGTAGCTCATCGCCCTCGAAGGCTGTGGTGGGACTTGCCAAACTGTTCCATCGGGCTGCATAGCGTATGTTGCGCCAGGGTTCATAGGCTGTGCTTGACCTGGCATGGGTGATGTCGCAGACATAGGCGAGTTGGGCGGCAATCCAGCTGGCCACACGTTGGGTGACAGGTTCATCATCTGGGTCTTGTTTGCGTTCATAGCGGCCAACATTTGAGGGTCAGATATTGTCGTGAATTCATCCCAAACCCCTGCTTCCATCGGGTGTCTAGTGAACTCTCCTGGTCCCATAGGCTGGTCTATATGCGTATTTCTTGTCAATGATGGAACCTCGCGTGGGTAAAACACCTCCGAGACCATCAACTTACCTGGTACAAACCCCGCCATGGGGTTTCCAGCAAATGCGCCGGGTGGGAACGTCGCCAGATCCTGCCCTGATGAATTCATGGCGACCTGTGGATATTGATAAAAGGTATCGACGGATTCTGCGTTCATATTCGTCGGCGACGAGGACATTGGAGTCGTCGCTGAGCCTCCGGACGCCGTCTCTAACCTCGAACTGGGTCGCGACTTCTTCTCTACTGGCGGTTGCTGGTCGACTGGGAAAAATTGGCAGTCTTTTCGTAATCGGATACAGTTCTCGCACCGTCCCTGCGGGTCATCTGCCGCTACTAAGCATCGGATTTTTCGTCGCCGGCAGTGTACTGTGAGAAATCTGTGTAAGCAAAAGACTTTCTCTATATGATCGCATAGCAAGACCACGACCACGCGCATAAATTCCAGTTCCTATCTTGCCCAACTCTCACACGACAATGCGCATGACAGTAGACAAGGACAGCAAGCACTGAGCCAACAGAAATGGGGTGACTGACCACATGCGACTGATGTCCGATGATATCCCAATTTATTGCGCTTCTTGTCGTTTGCGGCGTCCATGGCGCTCTGTGAGTTCGGTGTCGTTGCCATAGTCTCGACAGCCACGGGCATCGCTCCCCCCACCAAAGAGATCTTATCACCACTCCAACCCGAATCGCATCAACGGCGCTGCAGCGACGCAGCCTTCTAGACCCTCGGGCTCGAATCGAAACCGTCCCGAAACGTAGTCCGGGGCGAATGCAAAGGGAAAAGATGCCAGGCCATGCAACCACCAGGGAAAAAAGAGGAAATACCAGAGGGGTCGCGATGTCGGGATGATGATGACACCGATGCCTGAGCACTCCGGTTCCACCCTGCGCCACAACGGGACCGTTAACGATATTGCGCGCGTTTCAGAGCGAAGCAGTTGCAGGTCGGGGGAGGGGCGGTCGTATATCGGCCAAGGGAGATGTGCGCGGCGAGGGGAAGTTGAACGGTCGAGGATTGATTGGAGCTCAGTTTTGGGTCTCTGCAAAACCCGAACTGTATCCAGTAATTGGCGAATTAATCAATGATAATTATAGTAATTAGAGTGCTTCATGAAAGGGGGGTTGGGCGCGCGGCGGAGGAGAATAGACGGTTTTAGGGTCTAGATTGGTATGGCTGATCCAGTATGAGATCGTGAAAAGGAACCAGTCAAACGTCAAAAGTAGGAAACATTAGTCAGGGAGAAAGGGCAGAGAAAGGAGGGACCAAAGGAATGAATAGGGTGGATTGGGTGAAACTCCAGGGAGAAGAAAGATCGAGGATGTCCTATAGACACGACGAAGGACAGGAAGCTAATCGCGGGGTGAAACGCCCTTGACCTGGTTTTGTTTTTTTTTTTCCCTTTATTTTATTTTATTTTATTTTCTCAGAGTATATTCGTACGTGGAACAAGGTGGCTCTGCATCAGACCGACACTAGGACTAAGACGGATGTATCGACTTAGCCCAAATCAACTGCAGGTCATTGTCATGGACCACATCGATGATCTCAGACCCAACTCAGGGGGGCACCCGGGGCGAACTTGCTTCACGCTTCTTCTGACAGTACTCCTTGTAATTGGAAAGCTACTATGTACATATTCAAAAGTCCCACGTCCGTGAATATTCAATATTGGCCTTTTCAAAAAGAAAATTTGAAATTTCATCAAGATTTCTATCTCAGGTAGATTATGTACACTGTTTCCATTTTTAAACACTGGGTGCCAGTACTTTGCATCCTCTGGCCATGCAACCCGATTAGGTAACCCCCATAGCCCCTGATTGCGTACGATAGACCCGCTCGGGCCAGTTCATGGCAAATGAGGCAGAGGGAAGAACCATGGTCTGGGAGCCCTGACACAGTGGGGTTAGTGTGGGTATTGGGAGTTGGTCGCGCGTGTACGCTTTGGGTTTAGAGCCAGGAGGGCTACCTGTCAATCCTCGATGAACTGGGGAATTCTTCCTTCATGTCCCAGTTTGATGATTGGCGACACCGGCTTAGGTCCCCCAATAAAACCTTCTCTGTCTGGTCATTCCGGGGGGTGATCCCTAGAACCTCTTTCGACTTCTCGAAGAGGTACGCTGCATTGCATTTTAAGTTGACTCCGGGACACTGTATACACCCAATGAACCCGGAGAACACCGCATATGTGATTTAATTTTTGGCACGAATTGAGCCATTGCATTCAGATTCAGGAACGAACCACAGATTGAGTGGTACTAAAAACAGATTCAGGGTCCACGGCTGATGTGTACTGTATCAGGCTCATACAGTACCGAAGAAGCACGCAATGGATCTCGCGGTCTGCCTCTCTCTCTTTTTTTTTTTTTTTTTTTTTTTTTTTCCCCTAACCTTTTTACTTTCCATGAAACCGAAACCCCTTTTTTTTTGTTCTTACTTTCTTCCATGATTCTTCGCTTGGATCTTGGCCAGTGTCTGGGGGCGTAGCTTAATTTCCTTAGCGGGCTCCGTCGATGTCATTGCCTCACTTTGGAGCTCAGCTTTGAGTTTCAGGATTTTTTTCACTTGCAGGGTAAAAGTAACAGGCTTCCACGATCCTAGCAATTGCCGAGTGGCCAATGAGGGTTGTCGGTGGCACTTAGTCACCGATCCAGTTTTATCCGCAATACAATTGAACGAGACCACCTTGAGGCAAATGATTCTTGCTACCTTGGTTCAAGGAGACCCGGCAACCCGGTCAATGAGGACAATCTTAATCCCGTCGACTCCAGCCTGTCTTTAGGGCCTTCAAATCCGATTCGGCCGAGGCCATGCCAAGAACAGGAGAAGTCAATGTAGCTCCTAGATTTGGTGTTACGGAGTATGCCGCATTGTACTGCTTACCCTGTTCTTAGGGCATGAGATCGGGGCACAAGCAATGCACAACTACGCCCGAGATGGACAACGGTCCGATGGCTTAGACATTGGCCACCAACGGGCTCGTGGGATGATGTCGAGTGATCTTGCCGTTTTCTGCGACAGACTAGCACCATGTGGGCCTTCACCGTCAAGGTTTAATTAAGGATCATCGCAGCACGGTAGCGTGTTACAGCCGTAGCCATGGCACCCGTCGGAACGAGCTGCGATCTTCTTCGAAGCCTGAAGCGAACTTCCATCGCGGGTCCATACGGAGCAGAAAGGAAGATTCTACGAAGGCCTTCTCCCGTCTGAAGAGGGTCGAGAGGAGGCTGGGGCGCGATCTGCGTTGGAGCAGCGAGGGGGTCCCAGGCTTGAACGAGGCTCTCCTGTGTCAGAGCAGAAAAAGGGGGTGAGCATAGTGAACATCAATGACCATCAGTGGCCATCAGCGGCCATCAGTGGCCATCAATAGTCAAAGAGGCGAGAAATGTGTCAAGGCGTGGCTTCGAAGGTAATTCCGGTGGACGCGGTGTGCGCCTCCCAATCACCGAAAGGACGTAGGGCGCCTCGTATGTGTGTACTCCTCCATACACACCTCCATTTCCCATTTCCTCATTCCCAAACCCTCGGGACTTCGCTCATTCTCGGTGTGGCTCGACCGCCCTTTGGGCAACGATCAGAGACTCAGCCCTGGCCCCGCAGAAGCACGCTCTGAGCGAAGATCGACGAAGCAGCTTTGGGAAAGACCAGGAGGCAGGTCATGATTGGATATAGGATATCCGAAGAAGTCGGGGTGCATTTACAAGACACATGTGTTGACGCAGCGACTTGTCAAGCACGCGATAGATCTGGCAGTTGCCTTTCCCTTCAGGTTTAATCCATGTCCCACCCAGCACACCCCAGGGTATACGATGGACCCAAGGTAGAATACGCAGCGTACTTTTCCGACCACATGTTCGGAAATCCAATTCAACTCGACCTCGGTTGAGCAATTAGGTAAGGTCCAGCCCACACATTCCCCCCCCTCCTCTCCTCTCTCTCCTCTCCCCCTCCCCCCTCAACGTTACGCCGATCTGAAACGAAGACATGCGAAACAAGGGTCTAAGGCTGACTCAGATCTCTGTTTCTGAACCAAGAATCGCGCCTATATTCCGAGACATTCGAGAAGCGTTCTAGTCCTTGTTTCAAGCTATAGGGCAGCCGGAGCTCCGGCAAACACCCAATTTCTACTTTGAGCAACTACTGGCACACTACTGGCACTACTTCGTATAGGAGGACTCCGTACACCAATCTCTTGTTCTTTCCCTTCTTCAATCGCTCGCTCTTGGACCCCGTCGCTAGACCGATCTAGGTTTAGTGGGTAGCCATGATTTCATCTGCCAAAACCAACTGCCGGTCTCAGGTGCTGCAGGTCGACGGAGTCCCTCACGAGGCCCTAGTCTCTCGAGCCTGATCTCACCACCTGTGCATCCTTTCGGAGGTCGAACTTTTTCGGTAAGGCCAATTTTGTAGGCGATCGACTTCTTGGGCGTAGAGTTCGGTGTTGCTCCGTGGATCGTCTGATCTGAGCTACGTGCAATCTCCCAGGATTGTTCGAGCTGAGCCCCAGTCTTAGTCGTGGTTCTGGGCTCTAATTCCCGAGGTGGAGCAACGCGCAGAAAAACCGCTCGTGTCTGAGATCTATACGTTATCATATCATGGGCCCGATCTCTAGAGGCCCAGTTTCTTTTTTTTTTTTTTTTTTGGGACCCAATTTATGTATGCATTTTCCCTGAGTGGAGTGGGAATGCAGGGACTTCACTGGCTCAAACTGCACTTCTGGAGGAAGACCCGGTTGTTTCACCATTCTCGGGCCCTTGACCCCATACGGCATTTCTCGGCTGCTCCTCATGGGTCTCCCATTTTAACTTGCTACCTGCACTTACGCGTCCTCCCAAGACTGAAAATTTCCCCCCCTCCTCCCCGGGGAAAAAGGAAGGTGGTATTTTCTGGAATTTTCCAGCTCGCTAAATATGCTGGCTTTGATTTTACTAAAGACGTAAGAGGAAAAAACCGTTTTTGTTGGAAATGGGGGCTTGGGCCCGTGGGATTTTGTGAATGCCGGTATATCGCCGAACGTTCACCTTTGGGCAGTGGTGCTTGGAACTAATCTGTTCTTTCCGCGATCAACTCAAAGTGCCCCGCCCCATGTGGCGAACTGGAGATGTGCGTTATATACTGTACAATGGAGATGGACTATAGAGACTCCCCCCCCCCCCCCCCCCAATGGCCTGCGCATTCAACTTTCCCCTCCACAACCCGGTTTTGCCACCGAAAATATGTACATCAGGCGGGGAACTTGATGATCATCTCATCTGTTCAAGGCATCGACTGCGCATTCACCCACTCTCACCACCACCTGAACATCCAAGGCCCTCGCCTCCCTGACACAACACGCGACGCACGTTCTCCCCACTCGGCCGATCACCGCATGGCAGCCAATGGATGCGCACCAAGCCCGGACGAATGTCTCTTTGCTTCGACTGCCGCGAGCGTCAACCACCAGAATTTCGGGGCTCTTTCCAGAAAGTGAGTCGGCCTGCGGGGCTGGCTCGTGAGGCAGGGTATCCAGCGAGATATGCCTATACGGGAAAGATCGGTGCAGCGGATGTCCTGGTAGGCGTTTGTGTTTGCTCCATTTTTTTGCTGTGGGCTCGTCCGACGAACAGTTCTGGTGGTGCGCTGTAAATCCTAAGGGTGGACGGCATTCATGGGCTGATATGAAGCGCACGTGATGCGCAAGAGCAAAGGAAACCGTCGTCGGATCTTCTGCCGATTCGTAGAGAGAAAAGGAGAGCTTGGCCTGGTCACTGACCGTGATGCTTCGCTTTCCAGGGGAGATTATCGACAATTGTAGGGCATCGAGGTGGACACGGAGCTTTGGTCCAGTGGGCTGATCGGTAGGTAACGTAAAGGACTCAGCGGTGATATCGCCCATCCCCAGAGGCGTCGATTCCACCGCAAGCTTCCCAGCTTGCTTGATGCGAGGTTTCCCGGCTTTGCATAGAGCCTCGCTAGCCTGAACCTCAAACCAACCGGTCTCCAAGCTCTCATCCGTAGTCGCATCGCAGGGTAGCACATCGCTGCCCACCCAGCCCATGCAGGTCTTGGCGCCCTCGAGGCTGGATAGTACACGTCCAATGATCGATGCTTTGCTCCAGTAGCTGCGTCCTTTGTAGGCAAAGCCACCGAACAAATTGGCCTTGGGACCCAGCTGCCTGATTGTATCGTCATCGTTTTCCAGAAGAGTTCCGATGAGTAGATGGCAGATTGGCTCGCCAGGAATGACCAGTCCTGAAAGTAAGCTTCGAGAAATCCAGCCAAGAGGCTCGCCTGCATGAGGATCATCGTCTTCGCGACATGAACTGTGGAGCTTAACACATCGACGTGACTGGCTGCGTGTATACATGTCCTCCTTGTCCAGTGGTGTCGCCTTGGGATTAGCGGAGTTATTCTCCAGTCTGCGCAACCCTTCATGCGGGAGGAATAGGTCTTTTCCATCCTTCAGTTTCTGTTCGAATGTAGATCGCAGAGCGTCAACATCTGGCCATCCAATATTCTCGGCAAAGACGTATAGGCCTTCCAGTTGCTGTCGAACGTGAGGCGAGCTGATCCGACATTGCCAGGCAGAGCGAATATCAGGCCCGCTAGAGGGTGCGATACGGCGACTGATGGAGTCGAGCAGGGCAAAATGTCGACCTTTTGTAGGCGCCTTTTCCGTAGGTGAAGAGGGCTGGTTATCAGAGGTAGATGGTGATTCGGATGGAGAGGCGCAGGTGATCTCGAGGTTTTCGAGGAAGCGACGCACCACGATCAGATCCCAGTTGACTTTGCCCTCTCGCAATCTGTCGAAATGATAAAGTTCTGGGGCTGTAATCACGCCGCCGTGAGGATCATGCAACATGCCAGCACGGACGAAGGCATCGAGACGGAATAGTAACTCTGCAGCTAGAAGCAGTTGAACCAACAACCACTTGCGTTCCATCCCAGAATTGATCCACGGCTCTCGAGGAACCTCCGGGCCAAGTTTGACACAATCTCCGTCCTCATGCGGCGGAGTCTCGAACAAAATCTGACCAATTCGCAAACGCCACTCGGGCAGGCTGAAATCAAGCCAAGCCCCCGGTGTAGCTAGCACAGTGGCCAAGGTTTTAATTTGGGACTTGATGCTCTGGGGATGACCCAACATGAGATCGGTTGGAGGTGGACGAGGAAAGAGGAAATGCGCGTGGAGAAAATCATGCATCTCACGGGGAGTTTCAACGTCCAGGACCGTCATCGTCGCTCCATTTTGTAGCACATTCAAGCGCAGCTGTCGCAACTGATCCATCCGTTTGGCTAGGGTTCGAAGACTGATATCTCGAACCCCGATGCGTTTCCACCCTGGGGGTCCGTCACGTATGAGTTGACGTCGATCGAAAACGGCACCGCTTAGGCATTGCGAATACGGCTTATTATACGAGTCCATCAACTCGAACGCTTCGGTGGCCGGGAGTGTCGTCACTCGTAGCATGTTCGGTGCCTGCCTTGCCTCTGGGGGACCGGTATATTGGACTGCATCGGCCAATGGAAACTCCAGGAAATGCCGGAAGCCAACAGTTCCAGGCTCTCGCCCGTTATTTGCGAGCATGTTTGGCACTTCGAATACGCCGACATCGAAAGCAGCTCGTTTGGAAGCGCCCGATCGACGCCAATCTCGGATTTGAATTGGGACTCCGCCCTTGACTGCCCAGTCATCCGGAACTGGCAGATGGGCGTGGAGAGTGCAGAGTGTGAATGATGTATGCGGAAGAGGCTTACGATCTAGCATGCGCTGGATCGATGGGCTATGCTCGTCCCAAGGAAAGATCACTTGCGGATACCAACGACCGTGTTTGCCTCTTTCCAGGAGGAAATGGGGTGCTCCGGACAAAAGGGCTTTGACATCTCTCTTGCTCAAGTAATGTCCATCTTTTTGATGGGCGCTAGCATCAGTGGGGTCCTCTTGGGAGCCGCAAGCCGCGTTTAGTCGATACTCCAAGGCATCCTGGATATTTGTCGGCTGTTTTGGCTCCCCATGGGCCACCACAGCAAGCGGGTCGGGGCTCCCCGAGTTACTGCAAGAGACATCTCGTCGAGAAACCTGAGGTGAATCACGACTCTTTCTTGATCTAGAAACCTCAGTTGTGTCAATCTTTGGGACGACCTTGTGACTCTAGACTATCTATTAGACGTAGTCTCAGATAACGCAGTTTGCAGCCTTACCGAGCTCTTTGCGAGCTTGGGAGGATTTGGAGAAGCGCTCTCGCTCCTTTTTCGAAACAAGGTGTGGAAAAGGCCCGTTTCTTCATCTTGGTGGGGTCCTAACGAAGAGTGACGTGCGAGGGTTGGTCTTACTCCCTGATCATGATCACCCGCGTCAGACTGGGAACGTCGACGGCCAAAGATGAAGGACATATTGCTACAGATGAATCATGCCAGCGCAGATGTGCATTTGTCCCAAGTACAAAGAAACAAAATAGTGCTCAGGATGAAGAGCTCGAAATAAGGTAGACCCAGAAGGCTTGAAGTGCTGATCTCGGGTCGCGGCGGAACCCCAAGCGGCAACGGAAGCGGAGCCGAGTTTCACCCGATCCGGCAATTTGAACGGGTGAATCGGCTACTATTTGGGACTACATGGGACATCTGACAATCGACGTACCTTATCCTACTATAGTCTTGTCACTCTACGAGCTTGGGAATCCTGGCACTTCCATTCTCAGGGACTCGGAGCAAATATACGATCGCAGCACTAGCCAGATTGTTACTTTTGGCAAATATAGCTCCATTATTTCGTGTGATATTTTTGCGAACAAGCTATACCTTTACGCGTGCTGGTGGAAGAACTCAAGAATGGTCTTATAGCCGCGCTCGTACTCCTTCTTGACCTCGGCATCCTCGAGATTCGACCGAGCCGCCATCCAGCCGTGGATCTGGGTTGGGAAGGTTTCGACGTGGTTAGGCACCTGCAGGTTGGCCTTGAAGGCTTCCACATCATTGGTGGGCTCATCTCCAGAGGCGAGCATTATGAAAGGCACGTTGATGCTCTTGGCATCGTTGGGGTCGACCATTGCCGGGTGGGCCTGAGCAGCAGCCTTGAAGAGCTTGTTGTCGGCACCGGCAGACAGAGCAGCAACCTTGCCACCCCAACAGAAGCCTAGAATGGACCATTGGAAACTGCCCCCGGGAGCCTGCTTGTTGGCTTCAGCCACGACGTTGGGGATCTTGGAGAGGGTCTTGGGTGGGGCGGCTTGAGTCGAGAAGAAGTTGCCCAACTTCTGCTTGTGCTCGTCGGTGGTAGGCGGGTACCACGAAATATCAGCCGGGCTACCTTCGAAGAAGTCTGGCATGAAGACCCGGTATTTCTGCTCGTTGGAGGTAGCCAAGATGTCGGCACCCTGGACGGTTTGGTCGAAGAAGCCGAAAATATCTAGTGCAAGGGTGACGTCAGCCTTGGACTTCAGTCCGAAGACCTCCAAGCGGCCATGAGGGTTTGAACTTACCGTACACAACCAGGATAGCCTTGGTGGCCGACTCAGGACCTGTGACGTCTTTTGGAGGGGTCAGTTATCTTGTCCAACATGCGCACCCGAACTTATGTGACCGGGCAACCGGCAAAATCCGGGCCAATTTTCACACATACAAGTCTTCATGCCGTTGATGGTCTGATAAGTTCCCTTGGCTTTATATCCCTTGGCCACGACGGGCGGGATACTTTTGACGCGTTAGCAACGGTTCGTGATCGGGAAGAGAGGTGAACGAACGAGCAGCACGCCTTGCTGATTCCGGACATGGTTGATAGTCAATCTTCTGATTAAGTGAGCTTTTGGGTATGGAATGAGGTTCCTGGGTAGCAATTGAAGTAAAAGGAAGAATAGTAAGTAAAGGAACTTCGAGGCAGTCCGTTCTTTAAAGGTTGAACCCCGCTTGACGTCATCAGGAACGTGCAAAACGGGATGCGACTTGGTGCAACTCGGTTATATGCTTCGGGGTGGTTCAATGTTCGGTTCATCCGACTTGCACACCTTCCGAGGGAGTGTAGCTACATAGGTATCTGGGGAAGTAGTAGTACAAGAATAGGTCCTGGTTGCAAGTAACATTGAAATGGTCCACGGGTGTCAAGCACCTACATGTATGTCTGGGTCCCGGAATATATCGCTACACGATCGATTCATTAACCCTTGAATCTCAGCGCCGCCATAAAAGCGCCGACCGGAAGTGAGAGAAGCCACCAGTGTCACGTTACACCATGCACTGCACCCCACATTGACACCTATTACGCTAGACTCGAGTTCAGTTTGGCAAGATCGAACGACTACCAAGGTAACCGCCGAGAACGAGAAGCACACAAGAACACGAATGAAAGATGTAATAGCTGTCATATCAGTTGACCTTGAACTTTCAAGCTTACCAGAAAAGATCGAGGATACGAGAGGAACATTTGAAGGCTGTTCTGTTCGTCTTGCGCGCGAGGTTTCACAGGGTCGGATTATGGGTGGAATGGTCCCGGAAGCCACTATGGACTTCGAGATGCTTTGCATCCACATCAACAGCCATGCATGGCCGTGCAATTCTATGCGTGGACAGATCGTTTGTGATTCACCGGTCTCTGCGAGTCGCTGCGAGACTCGGCTACTTTGTCCTGAGCGATCGAGTGAAGCCCCAGCAACCAAAACTAACGGGAACAGAAAAAGGACAAAAAGGAAGGGGGAAAAAAAATTAAAAAATCAAAGAAATTGTAGGCACAAGATGCACGAGGAACCCACATGCCCGCCTCCAAGGCCGAACGGCAGTCCTTGCGAAGCCTGTGGAGGTCGATCTCCCGCGCCCTTTTCAAGTCGATCAACTACTATTCAAGGTGAATGGTCCAACGCCAAACCGCCTCGCCCGAAGCCACCGGCAGGAACCGAAGCGACGATCGCATGGCTCGAGCCCGAGACAGAGCTTTGGTGGATCCACCCGCGCTGTCACATCTCTAAGGTAGGGACCGCCTTGCATGAGCACTGGAGCACTGAAGCATCGCCAGCAAATCGGCAGAGAACTACCGAGTGGGACGATCAGGGCTTCGATCGGGAATTCGGTTTACGCGGCCTGATCTACATGCGATGAGGGAACCGATGGTCGGGCTCCATCGTGGGTCTCGAGGAAGACATTTAGATGTATCTAAACACTAGAGCTATCCAGGATCTGAGGATGGTATCAATATCTTTGTTCATCCTCGGTACTTGAGGTAGAAGTTTTAAAAGGAAAGAGATAGACCAAGGGGGGGACGGAGACAGGGATTGTTAGGAATGTGACTAAGGGGGGGCGGGATGGGAACAATCCAGAGGCAAATTGTCTCGTATGCGGCTGTTGCCCCTTTTTTGGACGAGGTTACAGGAAATAGATTGCAAGCGAGACGGGAGAAGGATAGAGTATGCAGTCCCGATAGTGTCGAACGGGTGCATCCGGGCCAAAGGGAAACGACAGATCTATTCGGTATTCCCGTACAACGGCTACTGTATCCACTGTAGTTGAGTTGACGCTTCCAGTGGACAAGTGACATTTTGACAGGCAATGGGTAAAGGGTCGACGCCCCTCCACTCCGTTCTAAAGGCCGTGCAGACTCCGGCAAAGAACAGGCAACTATTGGCGGGATAAGGGGAGATAAATCCCCGGGTGGACGCGAAAGGAGCAAGTAAAATTGACATAGATCAAGGGGAGAGCCAGCTGAGCCCTTTCCGTACGCCACTCCGATCGCACGCGCGCCGGTGGATATATAAGAGGAGACCCGACACAGTGGTGCACCTGGACTATTGGCTCACCATCCCTGGTGCCACGGGCGAGAGGGAGAGAAGCGGTATTGTAAGGAACCATGGCCGGCGAACCCGGGGCCGGAGGCAGATGACCAGAGAGAGACGGGCTAAAAAAGACCCAAATCGACCGTGAGAAGACTCGATCTAACGGGATCCGCTCTCGCGTGCCGGGAACGGGCGAATGGCCGTGCGTGTGGCTCGCTTGTCTCTGCCCATCAGAGGCGACTGCTCCAGACTCCCATGGCTCGTATTCCATTCTGGCCATTCCGGCCATGTCCGTGCGTCGCTACGCGCATTGGGCAGGAATCTGACTCGGTCTCTCGTTGTTAGAGGGAAAATGCGGAAACGCGAAAATGCGAAATTGTGAAAATACAGAGTCTGAAATTATCAAGGGCAGAATTACAATGTGATAGCCGGAGATGGGTCAGAATTTAGAGATTCTCTCCGGAGTGATACCTTAACTGGTCCCCTCATCTAATTCTGGTCCTAGCTTGTCGTTAGCGCGTATTCTAGTTTTTTTCTCTCGGTTTTTTTTTTTTTTCTTTTTGTTTTGATTTTGATTTTTTTTTCTAAATTGCTTTTTCACCCGAGTCGGGACGCAAGGAGAGCCTCCCGCTTTCTGTCTCTGACCTTTTTGTTTTTTTCTTTTTTTATTGACTCGTGTCAGTTTACCTTTTGACCTATAACCTAGTAAAAGAGAACCACGGCACATACCCTAGGCCTTTAGGAGGTGGAAAAGAAAAACAAAAAAAGAAAGGAACACTAGCTAGCAATAGCAAATAGTCGGATCGAGAGACCCAAGTTCGGAACGACCAACCGGGGCCTGTCAACCACGTTGCCCCCCCCCCTCCTCTTTAGGATATGCTCATCTACTTTTTATTTTTTTTTCTTTTCCAGAGTCTTCGCATCGTCCATTCGGTCCATTCGTTCCATTCGTTCCCCACGCTGGCCAGACCTGCGTCGACCACGGTCCCACCATTCTTCGCGTCCCTATACACCTATACCTCTCTTATAATTACCCTCTGCTATCCCCGCGCTTCTGCGCCTCCCCCAACGCCACGGCTTGTGCTTCTTTGTCTTTCCTCTTCCTCTTCCTTCCCCTACGCCTATACACAACTTTCCCGATCTCGAGAAACTCACCAGGCACACATTCTCGGGACCATGCACGACTCGCACTTTCGTCGACCGTGACTTTCTTTTTCTTTAGTCGCGATCTCCCTACCCTGCTCTCCACCCTCAGGGCTGACACTTTCTCCCCCTCTTCGGAGCGTCCAACCTGTTGACCTTCTCTCCCTTCCCCCAAATCTCTCCTCTCATCGGCGCCGTTCTCTAAAAAAAAATAAAAAATTCCAAAACAAATCTTGACTTGAGCCTCGTCGATCAAGTCACTGCTTCCTCGATCGCAAGCACCAGCGATCACCGCTCGCCCCTCCTGGATCCTTCGAGCCCTTCTGGGGGCCTTACAGGTGGTCGAGACTGGTTGACTACCGGTCACTCTTTCGTTCCCAACCTCGCTCCGTCGATATCCGAAGCCGATTTGTTCGGAGCCCGCGACCCGTCTGTTAATATGGCTGCGCTCGCGGTTCCACCTCCGATGGGATCCACGCTGGATGCTCTAGCATCTCAGCCGTTGGTGAGCCGTCGTCCACAAGCGCCGGCCTTGCCTAGTTTTGAACTGCCGCCGCCACCGTTTGGTGCGGCCCCCAAGTTTTCGCATCCTGGGCATCCGCCAGTGTCCCATCCACCTCCTAATGTGAGCGTGGGGAACTTGCTGACTCCTCCG
Source organism: Penicillium corylophilum (assembly GCA_018410145.1). Lineage (NCBI taxonomy): Eukaryota > Fungi > Ascomycota > Eurotiomycetes > Eurotiales > Aspergillaceae > Penicillium > Penicillium corylophilum. The sequence continues at coordinate 187,874 of JAGUQL010000021.1, forward strand.
GCCACAAATCAGTCCGGAGAGACGGCCACCGTCTCACAGGCCTTGGCTCCATCGACGGGAGTCTCGTCTGATCTACCCCCTACCTACTGGCCTCAGAATCCGCCTTATGGTGCCCCATCTCAATGGGCCCCCGGTGTCAATCCCTACTCTGCGCGCAGCTCCTTCTCTCCATCTGGCGTGGTAGGACGTCCTGGACCGGCGACATCGCCTCCGACCACCGACGGACTATCGCAATCATATGAGGCACCCCCTTTGGCCTCGTTCCATCATTCTCTCCCCGCGCCACCTTCAAGTCTCCCTCCTAACGCTCAACCCGTTTCCATGTCCCTCTATGCTTCAGGTCACGCTACATCGCCCGCTCCTCTTCCTTCGAACGACCCTTATGCCCACAAAGGCCATGCCATGTATGGCGCGACTCCTCATCAGACCAGCTACTCCCACATGTATGGCGGTCCGTCCCCAATCGGTCACGCTGGGCTGGGTATTCACCCCGGACGCATGCCCGCCCAGAGCCCCGGCGCACAGCATCACTTGGCATATCCCCGCCAGCCATGGCCCTCGTACTCTCTTCCCGCGATGAATGGTCCGGTCATGACGAATATGCACAGTCCGAATAGCCCCATGTCAGTCATGGGCGGCATGCAGCCCGGAGGGCTGTTACCGGGTTTCAACAGCGGGCATATCGCCAGCACCCAACATATGTATGGTGCTCACCCACCACCTCACGGTCTGGCTGCTCCGGCGGCGGATCGTCCGTTCAAATGCGACCAGTGTCCTCAGAGCTTCAATCGCAATCACGATCTCAAGCGCCACAAGCGCATTCATCTGGCCGTGAAGCCGTTCCCTTGTGCGCACTGCGACAAGAGCTTTTCGCGCAAAGATGCTTTGAAGGTGTGTATATCCTCTGCGCAAGTTGCAACATCGATACCCAACTAACACGGTTTCCAGCGACACATTCTGGTCAAAGGCTGCGGCAAAGACGGTGATTTAGATGGCAACCAGATGGGTGCCGATGGATCTGTCAAACACGAAGGGCGCAGCGAGAACGGCAGTCCCGTCATCAACGGACGCACCTAGACGTGCTCCGTGTTTCTGCATCCCTGTGGTCTCCGTTGCAAATCCTCAATTACAAGCCCCCGTCGTTCTGTATTTACTGGGAGGCGAGGATGACTGATCGACCACAGCGGCCTTGGGAGTCGGGGGTTCTATATAATATTTTCTATCTTTTTCTGTTACTGGCGAAGGGTGCGTTGACTGGGCATAACTGGGATGGTCTGATCTTCTATCTTGATCTTGTTTGATTACTGTGTTTTTTTAGCCTGACGTGTGACGTGTGTACTGATCCTTATCCTTCTCTGTGACTTGAGAGCGAGCACCTGGATTTGACTGTTTATTTTACGGGGGACCTCGCGAGTCCGGTGTTCGATGGTATATAGCATGAATGATCTATTGCATTACACGGGATCCGATCCAATCCACTTCTAGGGCTGGAGGTAATTCACATGTCTAGGATTTAGACACCTGAAACGACTGAAACGCCTACTGGTGCCTGTGACGGTGCTCTTTCAGACTTTCTTTTGGCCTCGCGGGTCTTGGCTATCGACCTACGTCAATACTCTAGGTGTCCGATTGTTCTTAGAAAGTGTGGTTCGACTGCCAAGCCCGGTCTATTGAGGCCTCGATGAAGGAATTGCTGACTTCCCGCCCGTCCCACGTGTGTTTTCAATGTGGATCATTCGTGTTCAGGGCTTCTGATTGCAGATCTCAAATGAGTGGAGCTCTTCTGCATTCAAGCAACGCGTTGTGTCTGACTCTTCAAGCAAACGATTCGACTAGGGTCATTTATAGCGACTGGAGCCTGCCTTGGGAGGCGAATTCTTCAGCGCAGCTTTGCCCTCTTCTTCTTATATCGTACTTCTGCTCCGGTGTACGAGTCAGTTGTTTCCATTCCTTTTCATTCACGGGTCATTCAACTGCAAATGTTTTTTCTCATCATCCCCTTTGTGCTCATCTTCGGCATCGTCGCGGAGGCGTCTGCAGCCCCTCGGAAATTTAAACCTTTGCCAAAAGCCCGCTTACGAGCTGAACCCGACCCTCGTATCTGGAACTATGTTATCTCCAGCCAGGAGCAGAATGGAACCAGTCAAGTTCGATTCGACATTCCGACTCCCGGGGCAACTTTAAGCTCGCAAGCGTTGCTCAAACTTGACAGCCCACAAGTGGCGTTAATCAATGCATCCGTGTTCGACTGGTGGTATTTTGATGCCGTCTCGGAGTCCGACCCCGGTGAATCGTTTGTAGTCACCTTTTTCACATCCTCGGCCACTGCATTCCCATTCTTGAGCTCGAACGAGTCGTCTATTCTGATCGCCTATCTATGGGCTTCTTTCGCTAATGGAACTGTCTTTTCACAGTTCGTTCCAGCGACCTTGGCTACCGTTACTGGCGGAGATGCCGCCGGGTTTCCAAGTACGGGAAATTGGTCATCCGCAGGGTTTAGCTGGACGGCTCTGAAGGAGGACCTGTCCGAGTATGAGATTATCATTGCCTCGAAGGAGATGCAAGTGGAGGGCCGATTTACTTTAAACTCGGTTGGTGCAGACCGATCAGTGTCCAGGGATCTTTGCTAACACGACGATCTGAAATAGGGCCTGACATCGCATCTACCTTGCGGAATACAATCTGGAACAACGGAGCTTGAAATTGCACCGCACATCGGATGGGCGTGCTTGACACCAGACGCAGTTGGGACGGTAGACATGAATATTCAGGGGTCGGAGCTGTCGTTTCAGGGTCCAGCATATCATGACAAGGCGAGTAAGGTATCCAATTTCAAAAGAAGACGAGTCTAATGGGGAGCAGAACTGGTCCGATAGACCCTTTATAGAGTCCGTCCAGAGTTGGTATTGGGGACATGGTCGTCTGGGCCCATACTCGATCGTGTGGTTCAGTTACATTGCACTCAATGACCCGACCAATACAACCTATGTGAGCAGCTATGTTGCCAAGAATGGTGATGTCCTGGTCTCATCCTGCACCTCCTCTATTCTTACCGTCCGTCCGTATGGGAGCTCAAATACTACTGGTAGCCGATACCCTCCCCATGCAGGAGACATTCCAAATGGATACCATCTAGAATTTGATTTGGGGGAATCGAATACTTTGCTAAAAGTCAATATCTCAGTTGACACTCTTGTGGCAGGAGACGGCCAATACTACATGCGATGGACGGGCAACTTGTTGGGGGAGGTTGTCCAAGTGCAGAGTGAGAAGCGCCAGGAATCTTGTGGCGCTACGCATCCCGAGACACGACGAGGATGTAGCGAAACTGGAATTACAGGTGTCGCAGTCTTTGAACAGTTTGCTCTTCTGGATTAGATATGTTTGATATTCGCTAGGATGGCCAGTTTGAAGGCTTTCACAAGCAGAACGAACGGTGGGACCATGGATATACCCACATGGAGGAAAGCCCGGTCATTCTATCAAAGTAAATTCGAAAAACAAAGAAACGAGAGAAACAAAAGGGGTATCTCGCGGCATGCGCGAACGGAGTTCGGAGACAAGGAAAGAAATTAGTCGATGTCGATCAATCCAAACTCTCCTGCTTCGCCTTCCACTCTTCCACCAGTCCTTGGTAATCCTCAGTGCCATAAGGGTGGAAACATTGTGCAAGTAGGCCCCGCTTACGCTCCGTAGTCAGACCAAGATCACGCAACATCATATCGATGTATGGAATGGCATCAAATACGAAGTCTGGGTTGCGGTGGCCGAAGCCTCCTGGGTAGCGAAACCGACCGAACTCTGTGTGCAGAGCTGTTTCCCACGCCAAATCGAGCTCGGAGTCATCCTCGTCCTTCGAATCCGAAGGTGAGCGTACGGCGGGTGGACAGCGCTCAGTCGCTGTTGGAGTGAGATGACCCCCGAAATAGGCGGAAATCCACAGTGCCTGAGTTTGAGCAACCAAGGTTGTGTTAATGGTCATGGCAATCCCCATGAAAGCTAGAGATCGCTCTTTGACGAAAGAAAGAGGAACCATGAAGCGTGCCATTCGGAATGGGTGCGGAGCGGCTGCTTCTGATTGTTGACTGAGTGGGCGGTAAATCGGGTTAGGAGGAGGGCCATTGCGCAGACGAGGAAATCGGCGAAGGATTTCCTCGTCCGCGGCCTTGACCATGCGCTCATCCAGAGGGTCTAGGCTCCAGGGGAATCCCATCTCACGATCAATGCCTTCAGGTAGGAACTTCAAGTTGGGGGTACAACGCCAGCCGGTCGAGCAGATTAGAGCTGTGGTTGGGAGTGCCTCGCCACTGGATATGTGCACCGCATGCTCGGAGAGATGATCGATATCAGTGATGTGCACCTTGATCGTGTCATCTTTGATCAGATCGAAGAAGTCGGTGGGATAATTGAGGATGCTGAGCGATGAGGCGATCCAGAATGGACTCACCCAGGGCTTCAGTTTCTTCATCTCCAGGCTCTTGTCAAAGCCATTCAATTGTACGACATCGTCGGCCAATACGGCCCAAAAAGCGTCGACAATTTTGCGTCCCAGCCAAGTCGCATGGAGGAAGCTGCGCACCCGGGTGAAGCCATCCGCGTCGCCCCAGACACAAGGGCTGAACCAGGTCAAGAACCGCGTCGTCACCAGCTTCTCCAGCCACTTCTTCAGCGGCGTTACGTATGCGGGTGCCATCCAGCATGGACCATGGCCGGACTCACGAATGATCCAGTCCACTTTCATACCGGACGTTGCACAGGCATACGCCGCATCCCACGCGGACTTGGTTCCGCCAAACACCGTCACTCGTTCCCCGGGCTTGAAGACTTCAGCTTCATGCTGGAGCATGTCGCGACAGTGAAAAAGAGGTGCATCGAAGGTCTCCTGTCCCGCGAAATCGGGCAGATAGGCCTGCGAAGTGATACCCGTAGCCACGATCAGCTTCCGAGTATCAATGGTCACCGATTTCTCCTTGTGCGACACTATCAGCTGCCATGTTCCATCCATGTGGTGCCGGGCGCTCTCCACACTGTGATCGATTCGAATGCGGTCGATGAAGTCGAATTTAACGGCGTATGCCTCCATGTATCGCTGGATGACATGGCAGGGAATGTGCTGACCGGGCTTCACACCAAAGGTGGCCTCGTCCATGGGGAAATCACTGAATTCATAGGTGCCCAACATGTTATTTGATTTGAGACCTTTGTAGTGACGATGTTTTGCCCACACCCCACCGATGGAGCTGGCCGTCTCCAGGAGAAGAACATTGCAGTCCGGATTGAGGTCGCGATAGGTTTTGACAGCCACGAGCCCGCTCCAGCCTGGTCAGTTGATTTTCAGTCAGAATATATGACTCTCCACATTCCTACGCGGCACTCACCTGCGCCAACCACCACAAGGTCCAACATTTCCATTGCCTGAATGAATGAGGGGGTACAACTCGTCACCGAGGAATCCGTAGAGTTCGCGTTGGTTCCGGGATTTCATGCACGGAGACTATGTACAGACGCGCGAAAAATAGATGACCACCGAAGAAAACAAAGAAAATGAGCGATACGAGGACAGCCCCGAGCTGGAAAGCGCGTCTTTTAGCTCTTCCGCGCGTGGAGAAGTGGGACACAACCTTTCGGGGAGAGAGCCGGGGGAAATGAGCTGCCGCATGAGGGCTGGGACTTTGTGTGTCGAGGGAGACAGTCGAAGAATATCACTGGGACGAGCTAGTCCAGCTTCATTTGGATTATGTTGGATCTTGGCATGCAGGTGTACGAATTCATCGAATTCATCGACTTGCGGGTTCCCCCCCCTAGTGCCTCTCACGCCAGGATGTTATTTTTTTCATGATTATTCTCCTGTTTTCATTGCAAGCAGAACGCCCACAAAGTTAATTCGGGGCTCCATCGTTCGACATCTCGGCACCGCGCATCCACTAGCCTCCTCGAAGCGAGAGGGGCCTTTCGGAGCATTGGAACTAACGTTTCCACCCGAGCATAGGCACTTCGCATGGATTCAAGAACCCAATTAATGAAGGAATACAAACCTGTCCAACTGCTTGGTTTGGCTTTAGGATTGAAAAGCAAACGAAACACCAGGATTATGCAGGCCCCCAGCTCCTAAGGGACACTACTTCGGGGCATTGGGGAGATGTTCGGGCCCAGGGGCCAACTGCAGGCCCGATATTCGCATGCAAGTCAATCGGATAATCGGAGATGACACGATTCCTGGGCCTCAAGCAACTATTCAAAGGTTCAACGGCGCGGGTAACATGCACGGCTCGTTCGCCCTGTCGACCCACTGACCCACTGTTGGCGTTGAGTGGAGGTGCCGAGAAGTCGCTATCCTGAAAACCCGAAACCTAGGACTCGACTGGGTGTGTGTCCATCAACAAAGAAAAGTCCATTTACGTTGGGTTTTGACTGATATGGAGGAACTATACCCCGACGTATTAAAATTTGACAGAAGCGGCTATGATGTGACTACAGACCTGCTATCACATAAAGTGAATTGCGAACAAAGAAGCAATGTACAACGTACGTAGTACGTAGCCTTGGAGAGACCAGGGGCAATCTCCTCCAGGACTGATCGTCACAAAACTTTCTTAGCAAAATGCCTGATTCCCTCGGCCATGGCTGGCTCGGCTATGGACAGATTATTGCTGCACCCTGTCGCTGCATCACCGCAAGTTCTGGTCCAGGACAAAGAAAAATTTCCCAGTCAAAAGTAAACCGTGTAACGGACCGTGCGTGGGATCTCAGTACTATCTCACTCTCGTCTACCGAACCTCGTCGTCGGGTCCCATCATGCCCTTCGCTAACTAGTGCAATGCAGATCGTGACCTCGATGAGGCATTTGCTCGATAGGCGCAGTGGGCCTTGTTGGTATCCTCGGCTTCCAAAAACTAGCAATCTGTGCTTCTGGACTTTAATGGACCCGGCGATCTGACTAGTCGAACGTGTAATCAAAGAAGCCGTTGCCACTAACCGGACCATCTTAGCCTTGTTTGGAAGTAGTCACCACGTCTCGGCTTCCTTGATCATGACAGGTCTTCATTTGATGGCTTCTCTTGAGAAATCCCCCATGCCCCCACTGAATTGGACTCGTCTCCCTGCACACTGGTGTTTATAAATCGACCGGGTTTAGGGGTTGCTTTGTCCGGCCTGGTTCCAATGATAAGCGCCGAGGGGAAGCATCGAGATACTGTCTGCTCCCCTCGCCCTACAACCTTCCCCTGCGACAGTCCTCTTTATCTGGAGCACACCCGGAGATCCCAAGGCCTTTTCGTTCAAAGGGAAGCAAGACAATTTTACCTACTCGAATATGGGCGATTTCGTTACTGAGGCTTTCACGCTTTTGGCAGTGGCCATCGTGATCATTGGCCTTAGAACCACCGCAAGATGGATCATGGTCGGTCCGAGAAACTTTCAGCCGGATGATTATTTGATGCTATTGGCGTGTGTAAGTAGGCTGCGCCGGAGCCCGCGACAACATTGCTAAGGTACACCAGGTGGTTTATGGACTGGAAACAGCCGCCGCATACATGGTGGGTGCATGGTTTAGTGGCCTTGCGAACAATGCTATGACGGATGAAGAACGAATCGCTTTGTCTCCTGATTCAGAGGAGTATCGTCTGCGGGTTGGAGGATCTAAGATTCAAGTGGCTGGCTGGTCATTGTACACTTCGTTGCTGTGGCTACTGAAGACCTGCATGGCCATATTCTATGCTCGATTAACGTGAGTACTACGAGTTCTAAACAGCTGCTATATAAGCTCATGACATTTACTAGAGCTGGTCTTATCAACATGCGATTTCGCATCCACATTGCTTACGGATTGATCGCCGCAACTTACATCGCCACTTTATCCTCCATTCTTTTTGGTTGCCATCCGATGCACAAAAATTGGCAGATAAACCCAAACCCTGGAAGTACGTCACCCTTTGACTTTACTAGCAAGCGATCAGATCTGATCGAGTTTAGATTCCTGCCAACCCGCCGTGTCCAAGATTGATATCTACGTGACCGTTGTTCTTAATGTCGCGACCGACATTTACCTGATTAGCATTCCTGCCCCAGTACGCCGGTGCATATTCTATATTTAGAGAAATCTTGCTAACGAGACATGCCTCTTAGATGTTATTCAGAGCTAGACTTCAGTGGCGGGAGAAGCTCGAGCTTCTCGTTCTCTTTAGCGGCGGATTGTTCGTCATGATGGCGGGGATCCTGCGTTGTGTTTTGATCTTGACGGTAAACTTGCCATCTTTCCGCAATTTTGATACTTTCTCTAACGCCATTTCCTGTGCCTAGGCTGGTGCAAACGGCGCGGAACAAGCGGGTAGCTGGGCCTGTCGTGAGACCTTCGTCGCCGTCGTCATCGGAAACGTCCCTATGATCTATCCACTTCTGCGCCGTATTGCCCGTCGAGCGGGTCTATACATTACGACCAAAACTGGCAGCCAGAGCTACCCAGCATACCCCTTGTCCGATGGTGATGGAAGCGATTATCCTAAGCGCAAGAAGTTCTTGCACCCACTATCACTTCCTACTGATACACAGTGGAACACCATCAGCGACGAACAGATGATTCTACCCACTTCGCGACAGCAGGCCCCCACCTGCACTGCCGGCGAGGGAGATTGGGAAATTAACAGCCATACTAGTCAACGTGGAGGGATCAAGGTGATCCATGAAACGATAGTGCATAGTGCCAAGATGAAAGAAACATTATAGAACAGAAACTTCCGAATTAACGGCTCGGGAGAGATTCTTTACTTCTTCTTCGATGCTTTGAATACATATGAATGCTGCAGCATTCCTTTCTTTTGTTCCAGTTGGCTTTTTACGCTGTTCCTATTTCCCGTGCTATTGGTGAAATCGGTCTTCCGAGGTTTGCCTTGCAGCGTTTAAATCGATTAGCAATTCATGCACGCCAATGATTTCAGGTCTCTAGCTCACATCGACTTACGCATTGCATGATATATGAGATGGCCCAGAATATTGATGGGACGTATTGCTCCACCGGAATAATGCTCTAAGGAGGTCGGAGCCATGTGGGCTGCCTTCACCGGAGAAGATGCAACAATACTCATTCTTCAGATCAAATCCGGGGAAGCGCCCCTGGAAGTCTGCAGAACGCCTCTTTGGAAAATTGCCGTGTTGTCAAAATGCTTGAGTTGTCAGGATGCTTGAATGATCAGGAGTATCGGAGCTCCGCAGTCTCTCCGCATTGTGCATTGTCCCGTGGGGTGTGAATAGTGCCGGAAACCGCAACATTTGCGAATTGTGGAGCAGATGGATCGGACGGAATAAAAGGTTGTAAGTTCGCTCTTTGAGGGGAGGTCAATCGTACTATTGATTGTAAAGTTCCCAAATGCACTCATTGAGAGGCTTTGCTCCCTTGCTTGTTGCAGGTCTGGCAGTGGCCGATAACATCACCGCTACAGTCAACCTCGGTGTCTCCAAAGGGATTCCCTCACAATGGGCCTCTTGTTTTATCTATGGCATCCCTGATACTCCAAATCAGATCCCCGATCACTGGTATACCCAGATTGGGTTCCAGTATGGGCGTGCTGGAGGAGCTCAGTTGGACGCGCCAGCTCGAGGCTGGATCTGAGGTCTGCAGGAGTACAAAGGCCGGCTAGAATCGACCCTATCCAACTATAAGACGTGTCGCAAATATGGAGCAGACTTCATCATTCTGCCCCACGATATCTGGGGACTGACCTCTTCGTGAGAACTTTGATGACCGATCTCAAGGCCAGAGATGCCCTCGAGGGGCTTGTTTGGGATATCTGAAATGAGCCAGACATCGCTTCTGGGTTCGCTCCCAGCAGCAACGGATCGACTTGTACACATTCATACACACAGGATCCTTCGGTCAGTATTCATCCTAAGGGATACGGCCAAGTTGCTAACATTCAGATGTAGCGAGGATACCGACTTTGATCAAGTTTCACTGTCTGGGCCAACGCTCGCTTATCGCCCACTATCGGATAACACCTGGTGGACTAACTGGCTGGCCCAGGTTGCAGGCAACGACACTATTCCAGAGCAGTACGCCTATCACTTAGAAGGAGATACCGATGGTTGGGACAACGATCTTCAGAACACCAACAGGACTCTGACGGCGCTTCTAAAGACCTACGGCCTTCCTGAGCGTCAAATTCACATCAATGAGTACGCCAATTCGGCCGAGCAGATCCCAGCCGGTGCAGCCTGGTGGAGACTGGAACGTTACGATGCCTTTGGATAGCGTGGCAACTGGCTCAGTGGTTGGAACTTGCACGACCTCTTCGCCAACCTTCGTACCAAGACTTCTGTGCCCCTAGACTATAATGCAACAGACTACGCCTCGGCTCCAGAATACCAGGTATACAAATACTATAACCTCAACATGACAGGTGAGCGAGTGGAGACCCTCGGCACGGGCGACCGGTTGTTCGACGTGTACGCGACCATGGATTCTGCCAAAGTGCGCATTCTCTCTGGAGCGCGTATTACTCCCGGTGACTGGCAGATCACCGTGGAAAATATGAACGCGGTCGGACTCCCAGGAGAAGGCTCTGTGGATATTCAAACTTGGGGTTTTGTAGACACCTCTGTATATGAAGAGGTTGATGCTCCTAGTGACCGAGGCATCGTTTTGCATACGTATTCCGACAACACTTTGACATTCCCCATCTACCAGACCGATGCTAGCACGGCCTGGGCATTCGACTTCAGTCGCTAGATTATTTGCGGAGTAACTAGGCCAATTTCCTAACCTTTGAGAGGTCTACTAAATGGGTGTATGTAAACTAATTTCGTCCCCACATCCAAAATTCCGTAGATTCCGAAGATTCCCACACGAACTCCACTCTAATTCCGTCTCGTGGCTCCGGCGCAGTTCACCAAGTATTGCCCACAGAAAGAATGCAGCAAGTGACTAGCCAACGGGCTTTTCAAGAACAAGATGGCCTAGGGGTTACCCAACCCCCTTCGAAACGGAATCACCGGGGAAAATATGCGTCTAAGGCATGGTATGGCTCACAACCCTTGCCGATCAAGCCAGCGATTGACCTTGCACGTCAGTGGACAATGCCAAAGGCGAAAAATCAAAGTAAGCATCAATACAGCTTGGAGAAGCTAAGTTAACATCTTCAAACAGTGCGATGGCAATGCTCCGTGTCGAGCCTGCATGACCAAGGGTAGGGATTGCCAGCGACATGGGACAGACATGCGGGGACGGTGGCGATCAAAGGACAAAGCCTTTTCTGAGACACACGACCTGGCATCCAGGTTAAGTCGAGTTGAACGAGAGCAACTGAAGAGTCAAACTCCGCACACAGCTCAGGCCCAGAAGGACTCAAATGACAGCCTATCCGCCCGAACGAATCTGCCCCCTCAAGTACCAACATTCTCCGGGGAAACATCTCTTGCACACAACCTCACAGTTGTCGAAGGCCGACTGGAGCAAATGGGTGTTCACTATGGACAACAATCAGCTTCTCCGGACGACCGGTTTACATCCCGTCTAACGCCGTCTCCTGAATCCTCAAGCAATCGTCCATCAGACCGACAAGCAAGCTTTACCCAGAGAGTTCTCTACGCGCATGGCGTGAAACCCAACAAATACGAATGGGAGGGTTTAATGCACACATTCTGCGATGAGGTACACATCCTTGTCCCGTTCTTGCACCAGCCAAGCTTATGGAAACTCTATGAAGAGATATGGCAAAGCTCTTTTGGTCATCAGGCTGAAGACCGCGACCGAAGTATGGCTCGGCGTATGCAAGCAGCGCATGTTCTGTTATGTGTTGCGAACGGTAGATGCGTGGAAACCTCTCGCTTTGAAGGGGACAGCGGACCGTATTCTGCGGGTTGGAGCTTATACAGTGCTGCTAGAGACATCTTCGGGGATCTCCTGGAAGGATTCCGTCAATGCAAAGACCACGTATTCGTGCTTCAGACAGTTCTATTGATGGTAAATGCCGAACAGCTGCAATGATCTGCTCCACAACACTCTTATTGATGATCGGAATCCAGGTTGTCTATCTTTTCCGCCTCGACGCGCATGCATCCGCTGAAAAGATCTTGGCCCTCTCAATATCACATACGCATCATCTTGGCTTGCAAAGAGAACGAGTCGTTAAGAAAATGCCACCTTTTCAAGGAGAAATGTCTCGTCGTTTATGGTGGTGCATATATCTTTTGGATAGGCGACTAGCTATAGAGACTGGTCGTCCTTTTCTGATTCAGGATGTGAACATTGACGTTGGACTTCCTCACGATGTGAGTGATGAATGGCTTACCAGATGCCAGATAGCCCCAGAGTCAAATGTTCCGGAAGGATGTGCGGAGTCGGCTCCTACAAGTATTCCATATTTAGTCGCCATGGCAAGCTACTCGCGGGTTATTGGAAAGGTCTGGGAAGCTTTATATGGTGCCGCAACCTCTGAATCAACTCCAAGCCCTCTTCTGAACGAGTATCTCGAGCATCTCATTACCCAGTCTCAAACAGGCATTCAGCCGGAGTTTTCCTACAACCCTCGCTATCCAGCCAACCATGAGCTGGAGGGGATGGCTTGGTGGCAAATAAAACAACATCTCATAATGCGGATAGTGAGTCTGTATTGACTTTATCACGGAAGGCCATGATTTTTCTAACCACAGGGCTCTAGCGATGGTCCTCCCTCTATCTTCTGATTCGAAAGCCCATGCTTCAAAAGGCGCGAACTCATCACCAGCCTGCCCCTGAAGCCATCGAAAATGAAGTTATCTGCATGCGATTAGCTCGCAGCATCATCGATGACTTCGCCAGTGTGCCAGAGGAGCACCCTAAGTACACTTTCCCTTTTCTTCATTACCTATCTAGCGCCACAATCATCGCTCTCGGTATCATCATAAAACAACCTTCATTCAAGAACACATACGCCGCTTTAACTCTCGAAGCTGCACGATCGCTAAGGGAACATTGTGCTAGAACATGGGTGTCTGGGAGGATGGCTCAAACTGTTTGGAAGCTGAATCAAATGGCCGAGGCAGCGCTGACTGTTGACAATTCACCACCTGAGGCAATTGGAGACTCGACTCACAGCCCTTCTACAAATCACCTTACCCATGGGCCTCGACCCGCTTCCAACACTGCTCAGCGCCAACAGAGCTTTGTACCCGAAGGACAACCGCCTATTGCTACGAAAATTACCATGTCAGACATAGCGCTCACCGGAGCTACTGAAATTGAACAGGGTCTATCAATTCCAGATGAAATGGTAGACGGTGGCATAGAGTGGCTTCAAACACTATTCGCAGATGGACTCGACACGCATCTTCTTACAGTTTGGGATTAAAAATCCTGTACTCTCGCTTGAGAGTTTCTCTTGGATTCTATTGAGAGTGTCCTGGCAGGGCTCTTTAGCGCATGTGACTTGTCTCTGTTCTAGTATTCCAGAAGGATTCGCTCAATTTGGTCCGGTCAACAAGAGATTTCGAACGTTGGCAATGAAGTTCTCGTCTATGGCAACTTGCTAACTCGTTCTATTTTCGAGTCCCTTTACAACCATAGGGCTCTGCAATCTGATCCTATGACCGTACTTGTAGAAAATAAATGGGATCGGAATCAGGATCACCTCAATCAGTGCCAACATTGTCCCAGCCCAGTCAGCACCCAAAGTGCTATACATTTTGGACCCAGCAAGCGGAAGCACCCCAGCCAGGCCGTATCGTACAATCGAATTTCCCGCAAGTGCCGATGCTGCATACTCGGTGTAGCTTCCAGCTATGTAGTTTGTGGCATATATGAAAACCAAACCATTGCCAATTCCAAATGGGAGACCGGCAAGAATAGGGCATATCCAGTGAACAGGCCGTCGTGCGGTCCAAGCGAACCAAAACTCTCCGATCGGAATCAGGATGCTTCCCATGCACACCGCAATTACAGCTGCTTCGGGGTCAGGGCGTCCTGTCATCGGATCTTGCGGGTGCATGGCGATAATTCTTCGAATCAGTGGCTCAAGTGCCACAGCAATTGCAGTTCCTGTTCCTATACCACAATAACTTAATCCAGCAAGACCTGGCGCCCAGCCACGGAGCTCTTGAAATACTATCGGATAGGCCACAAAACACAAGAAGAGGACAGCATAGACCACACCAACGTAAAGATTCCAGAAAATACTATCAAATAGTATCAGCAATACACAACCCAGCTAATATTGGTGATCTTACCAAATTGGCTCAGCAACAATCATGCGAATCGGTCGGATCAGGTTTGTCCTTATGACTTGGATTCCGGTCTCTTGATGATCATATCGGCACCACCATCTTTGATCGCCCGTCTCATCTTGAATTTTCTTTCTTCGCTTTCGAAGAAGAGCTGGCGCATATGTCTCTTGGACTGAAAACATCAAGAGCAAGGAGACTCCGGAACAAATCAAGACCAGCCAATCTATCCAGCGCCAACCAAGGTATTGGTAGACGAAGCCGCCAATGATGGGACCTAAATATAACAGAATCATCGGTCTTGAAGTTTCGAAGTAAAAATGGGGTTTGGAAATCTCAATCCTACCTAGAACAGGACCATTCATTGTCCCAAGGCTCCAACAACTCAAGGCCAAGGCGCGATATTGATCATCGGCCACATCAGTGACAGTTCCTGGGGCGCTGGCAATCATGGTGCCTCCGAAAAAGCCCCCGAAGAATCTGCCGATGAGAACGGCTTCGATGTTTGTCGCGAGAGCCACGGGTAGAATTAAGATAGCAAACAAAAGAACCGAGATGAGATAGACTGGACGGCGACCGTAGATCTCCGATAAAGAAGACAAAACGATGGACCCCAGCGCAAGACCGAAGAGATTTGTCGTCAATCCCAGAAGTACAACAATCTCAGAGGAGATATTGAATTCCTTTTGCATCCCATCTATACCAGAGGTGTACATTGTCGTGTAGATTACTCTGCGCGGAAGATATCATCAATGACAGTTGCTTTGAGGAATTCGGTCCCAAACATACACGATGGTTGTGGAGAAAGACATTGCGGCCACAATGAAACTTCTGTACCAAACTGACCAGGTCCTGGGATTTTCCGCATCTTCGGCTTTCCAGGTCACTTCAAACCGCGCATCACGAGCCATGACCACATTATCAGAAGATGCGATCGACTCAGGCATCCTATGCTTCATCTTGGGGGTGGGAAAAACTCGTGATTCCAGATTTTGGATTATAAACAGTGATTCGGTTCTTATACAAGAGGTGATCTTGCGGGGTAAAGACTACGGAATTTTGAAGATTCCGTGATGTCGAGAATTTCGTAATTTGACCCGGCAATGTTACAGAGCCGACACATAGTCTGGTGAGGTAGGGTGCCCAGGTGGCTAAGGTGAACAATCATTGTCTGGAACAGAGTGCTTTCAGCTAAATTGAGGATAATGGCTTTCTTGTTCGAGGAAAGAATTTTGAGTTGGAGGTAATCAAGGCTTGGCACGGAGGGTTGAGGCTCGAAGTGTTAATCAATTTGTCCGAATCAAGCAATATAGGATAGAACCAGTATATTCCACTATGCTAATTCCAATAACCATTTTGGAGACAAAACAATGTCTAGAGCTTTTTCCGGGCCCGACATTTCTAGGGCCAATTCGCCCTGCTTCAAGAAATGTAAAGGCCTGCTCCACATTCCATTATAGAACATAACGGAAAAACGGATTCTGCTTGTCAGTAAGATCATCGAAAGCAATCTTGTCACGCTGCATCTCATCCAATTCCAATGCATTTCTTGAACGATTTTCCCTCCAGAGCACCAGGTATAAAGCGCTGGCTGCGACGATGGTGATGCAATAGCTATAACGCTGTTAGCATTGCAAATGATATGCCTGACTGACTGGCCTACCAAATGATCAAGCCTGTCCACAATTCTGGATAGTGCTTGGCTTTGGTCTCACTTCTGATCAGCTGAGGTCCAATTATGTTTCCAACCGTATATGCGACAAAAACGGTAGCAGCCATGATGGTTTTCTTGGTGGCTCCCGCCACATTACTAGCCCCAATTGTAATGATCAGGCTGACCACTGGTCCGAAGAAACCTGTAAGAGCATAGCCGACGACTGGAGTAACAGGCTGATAGCCCCATTGGGACCTCCAAATCATAGCACAGCCGGCGATGACTGGTAAACAGCACGCAAGCAACATGGGAATGCGTGTGTTGGGAATCACGGTTGGAATATATCCACATAGAGGGATAAAGATGACGCAAACGGCCCCGACTGGGAATTGGAAAAGAATGGAATCCAAGGTATCATAGCCAAAAGTGGAAACAATCAGAGGCCCAAACCCAGAGATAGCGCCGTTGATGGTGTATCTATATTTGTCTGGTCAATTTCGTTTCCGGGTAGAGAGAAGAACATGTGCCGAGAAACTCACGCTGCCGCCATCATGATGGCTACCAGGTAGATCTTGATATCCAGAACAGACTCTTTGATTTGATCAAGTTTGATCTTTTGGCAACGAAGGCCGGTTTGTCCTTTTCGCAGCCGTTCCACGGCGACCACTCTCTCCTCCGGGGTCAAGAACCATGCGGACACCGGCGAGTTGGGCATTGCACAGCACCAGAGACCGAACAAAAATGTCAATGCGCCAGCAAGGATGTAGATATACTGCCATCTGGTCAAAGAGCCGGATGTAATCTGACCAAAGCCATAGTTCAGTGCTCCGCCGACGATGGTGAACCAGCCGGTACCGGAGAACCACCAAGCTTGTCGAAGAGCTTGCTCTTCTTGCGTATAGTAGCTGCTGACAATAGTCATGAAACTTGTCGGAATGACACTTTCAATAAACCCTGCCAAGTTGTTAAAGATCTTGATAGTCGATATCTGAAGAGGACCCCGGGTCATACCAAGGAAGAAACGCTGGACAAATAACCCTCGCCAGGACGACACGCCAGCAGTCGCCGCGCAGACAATGGCCCATAGTAGAACTACGGGACCAAGAACATATCTAATGTTGAACCTCTGTAAGATGAAGGTCATTGGATAAAGCCCAGCCAGCATTCCAAAATAGAAAATCGATGTTGCCCAGCTAAGACGAGAGGTATCGACAGTGACTGGAGACGTGGAATTATCGATCACTTCTAGAGCCAGATCGGTGGTCATGCCAAACAGGGATGCACTGCCTAAAATAGCCTATTCAAGATGGTCAATATTTGTGCAGCAGGTCGAAAATGAAAGCCATATCACACACCTTGTCATAATACACCATACCATAACCTAGAATATAAAGTTGCGGTCAGTCTATCCTTGTTTGGACAATGATCAAGCAAGCCTACCAATTAACATGGCGGGCATGAAGTAGAGATCAATTTTTCGTAGCACTCTTTTCGCAACGACTGGATCGATTTCTTGGGCGACATCGCTAACCATTGCCAGCGCCACATCCTTATCGGAGTCATGCGTGGAGCCGGCACTAGCAGTACCGTCGACTTGGATCATTTCGAAACTTTTACGATAGCCCAATACTTTGGGCAGATCCAATCACAGACAATACTGCTCTGCATGTAAACAAATACCAACTTTGCAAAATTTTGAATTTGACTTTCAGAGACCTTCCTGATCGGGGGATCTGATCACGCGCGACTCACCGCTATCCGAGTTAGGAGACTTACCGCCAAACAACGCGGGCAGAATACTACATGGGAGACTAGACTTTTCCTGTCATTTTTGGGGGACATAAGTGCGAGGTCTAGTAATGCTTGAAAGGGCGACTAATTGTCTCGCAACGTCTTGTATCCAGAGTTACATGAGAGAGTAACTCGTTTTGGATTGTGTAATTCACTCCACAGCTCTGTTGTCATCAGATGATGATATGCTTGTCGGCAAGATAACTCTGGTGTCGGGAAGGAACCCGCAAATACTCTTGATTCCTACTGTATTGATAGAAACATAAACTTGGATCGAATCTGTCAGCATGAACACTACCTAGGGTTTAAGAGGCCCTGCATGTGGGGTTCAAGGGCCTGTGGCCGTCATGTTCCGAAGAAAAAGCATCCATCTTGGGAGACTTGGCGGACTGCACCAAAAAACATTACCAAGCATTTCCGGTTCTTGCAGGGTCTCATTTTTTTTTCATTTTCGATATTTTCACAGCTATCGGGGCAGTGACATGTGACCGCTCATTTGCATCACAATGTGGGTCTCGGGCAATTCAGTGAAGGCATAGCATGACCTCAAGAGCACATACACAACCTGTTTTTTTTTTTTGCGGTGAAATGTGTTCTGGAGAATTTGGCGTTCAACTTTGATCTAGAACCCAATGGATTTAAGAGGCATGCTCCATCACTTTCGCCGATAAGCTATAAGCAAGCTCCTAGAGTGGCGATATCAGCGCGGTCCAGTCGGGTACGACGAGGCCCACCAGATTGCATCACCGATTGCTTTCTCTCTGCGATGAAACTTTGTTTGCGGGAACAGCTTGGAACCATGTTTAATGTAACTGTTCCTCCTTGTATCATCCTGACCCGCTGGGAGGTGACGTCAAGAGGTCAGCGGGGTATGAAAGGCAAGCTGTCTGCCTCCCCGCCGGGCCTTTCAGAACCTCCGTGAACTATTCTGAACCAGCAAAAGCCTCAACATGCCCATTGAATTTACCGTGTTCAAAGGTTCCAAGGACGGAACGATCCAACAGGAAGTCACACGGCGCGACGACCTCAAGCGCGATGACGTGTTAGTTCGAATCACTCACTCCGGTGTTTGCTTCACCGACGTCCACTACAAAAATGCCGACATGGGCCTCGGTCACGAAGGAACCGGCATCGTGGAAGCAACCGGCCCCAATGCCAAGGTCTTGAAGAAGGGCGACCGTGTGGGTTGGGGATACGAGCACGATTGCTGTGGCCACTGCCGCGAGTGTCTGACCGGCTGGGAGACGCTGTGCTCTGAGCGGAAGATGTATGGCGAAGCCAATCTGGATCAAGGATCATTCGGATCTCACGCCGTGTGGCGTGAAGCATTTCTTTTCAAGATCCCCGACAATATGAGTAACGAGGACGCAGGCCCACTTATGTGCGGCGGATCGACTGTTTTCAACGCACTTCACGTCGCTCAGGTTCGTCCGACCGCTCGCGTCGGAGTTGTCGGAATTGGCGGGTTAGGCCATCTGGCCATCCAGTTTGCTGCTAAGATGGGCTGCAAGGTTATTGTGTTCTCTGGAACGGATAATAAGAAAGAGGAAGCCATGAAACTAGGCGCTACCGAGTTCCATGCAACTAAGGGTGTTAAGGAGTTGAAGGTCGAGAAGCCTATCGACAACCTCCTTGTGACCACTAGCAGTCAACCAGATTGGCAGTTATACCTCAACGTGATGGCTCCAAATGGTGTCATCTCGCCCCTCTCAATCGCTGCGGATGACCTGAAGATCCCGTACATGCCTGTGTTAACGAATGGTCTCAGAATCCAAGGAGGAATCGTATCCGCGAGACAGGTGCACCGCGACATGCTCGAATTTGCGGCCCATCATGACATCAAGCCGGTGAAAATGACATTTCCGATGACGTTGGAGGGAGTGAAGGACAGTATGAAAATTCTGGAGGAGGGCAAGATGCGCTACCGGGGTGTCCTTGTTGCCGGGAAATGAAATAAGCCTCGAGTGAGGGACGAGACTAACGCGTTTGTGAAGCGTGAACGTTGACTATAAGATGATGAATTTGTAAGTAGAAGCAAATAGCCAAGAGGAAAATAAATTGAGGATTAGATCTGAAATTGGGTGAAAAAACGTAGTTGAGAACGTAATAGAGGAAAACGGGGCTGGTGACCCATTAAGAAGTGATGTCAAAATGGGGACCTTGACAGTTCTACGAGGAAAGGCAATACTAATACGACAACCCAAACCATATATTTTCAGGATTAAATTGACTAATGCTTACCCGGTACTTTGCATTGTTGATCAAGAGACACGTTCATAATGATTCACAGTCGTCCAGGAATAGGCGCTGCGTCTCTTGCGTCGGCAGCGGAGAGTAAAGGTTCTGGTAATCCTAGCTCTCGTGTAACTTCTCGAGCAGCCCAAAGCCCTGTAACAAAGGCGAGTGCGAGACCGCCTGCATAACCCAGGTTACTAAAACCGCCGGCATCGACACCAGCCACGAGTAATCCAGGAATAGCGGTTTTGTCGGCTGTCAATGCGCGTCCTCGCGCATCGATCAAAACGCCGCCGAAAGTAAAGGTGATACTGGATTGCATATCCATAAGTGAAAGGCAAGCCTTGGAACGGGGGTACGTTACGATGGCTGGACTTCCATGGCATAGAACGGACCTTCGCCGTCAACCAATGAAGCAGGTGGTAGCCCCCCACGGCCGATAGGTGCATCAAGGCCGATGTCCGTCTGTCCACGACGCACGGCACGATCATATTGATCGATCGTACGAGCTGCCTGTATCTTGTCTAACCCCCATCGATCAAGAATCTCGACGAGCTCCTTCAAGGTGGATGCCTTGTCAACGTTGCAGCCGTAATCGCGAGCCTTTTGAAGGCGATCGATGTCTCCTGCATTTGGGAACAAGGCGCTCATGCAGTGCTGAAGACGGGTTTTCTCACTACGTTGTAGGTTAGTTCTAATCTATAGTCTTGGACCAACCTGAATGACCCACCTGAACTGCAAAAATCCACGATGCTTTTCTTGCTTGGCCAAATACTGATTCACGATTTCGTCTCCGGTTGTCTCGTCGGTAAAACGTCGACCGCCTTCCTTCATTAATAGACAAAATCTGCTTTCTTTTGCTCGATATCAGCATGACTGGATCTTGATTTTTGCGAATGAACAAAACGAACGAACGATACTGGGCCAACGGAAGGAAATCCTTGGGGCTTACATCTTCTGCTTGAAGAGGAGCTGGTAGCAGATGGCCATAATATGTATTCGTGTCCCTACTGGTACAAGCACCAACCTCTGTAGCAAGTCTGAGACCATCTGCGACGGACCCTGGATTAGAACGGAGGAAAATATTGTCCGATCCTTCCCCGAGATACATCGCTCCCATACCCGAGGATCCCTGAAAACCACCTGTCGCCAAAACGACCACCTTTGCTATCACGTTGCAGTAAACAGCAGATGAATCTGATATGTCTTGGCGAATGATGGCACCCTTGATCCTAGACCCTGGAACCCCAGCGTGCCCTTGGACAAGATTGACAACGGATGTATTAGTCATGACTTGGGAGCCAGTCCGGCTTGCTTCGATTCGATGTAAAAGAAGTTCATGAAGACTTTTGGACACCTGATCATTTTAGCGTTTATGTATGAAACTTTTGGCTTGCATGTTACCAATTGTCATGATTCCGTCAAAGCGGCTTGCAGTGGGAATCCCGTTCTCACACATCCATTGCACTGCCGGTAAGTAATCCGCCAGCTATACACGCTGCAGATCTGGATCGCCGTTTGGTACCTAATATCTCAGCTGTTCGTAAGTATGAGGCGCCCAGCTGGCCAATAGTCAGCATAAAAAGAAGAAAAGGAAGAAAAAGGTGAATTGTAATGCAGTAACAGAGTACATCGACGTACAACATTCCAACAGAACGATTCGAAGACCCACCAACTTCTTCTTGTCTCTCCACTACGAAGAACTTGGCTCCAGCCTCTGCTGCAAATGCAGCGCATGCCATGCCAGACATACCCCCACCAAAAATCAGAGTGTCGACTTCCAAGGTTTGCATTGTGTAGCTGCCTATTATCATTGTTTGGAAAAGGAAAAGAAGATTATCGTAAAGACCCAAGCTTTGAATACTAAATAGTGCGAAGGACCTCGGCCACCGGCCTCTAAATTTAAATAGCCGGAGTGGGGGGCCTTGTTCCGACGGGCGCATTCTCCTGGGATAGTCGACCTTTCGTGTAGCAAACTTCCCCAAAGGATTGACCAGCTGACCTTATAGCCAGAGACCAGTTTGATTCATTTCAGTGGATCCTGAGATGCTGAACCCGGGGTTGGGAATATCCCCGCATCTCAAAATCCGCGAAGTTTCGTCGTTACACACCAGCTCCGAAACCCGCGTGCAGGGCTGTAAGGATCTGCGAACTCGACCGCGAGGATATTGAAGGCGTCGATGATCAGGCCGACATTCGGACGGTTGGCAAACCGCACTGCTTCCCATGACGCCGACCACGTATTTCGCGTTGCCCAGGAGAGACCCTCATAACCTATCTTGAGCATTCGTCCCCCATCCACCTTGGAAAACGCGGCAGCCATGTCGCCAAGCTCTGCCAGATCCCGAGCGACGGTCTTGAGATCAGAGGTAACAGCATTATCAGTGCGAATATTGGCGCACATGAACACAATATCGGTGTCAAAAGCTCGCATGAATGGAAAACGCTTTGCAACCAGGTCAAGATTGGCACGCCGCTCGACTGGGTCTTTCACCCGTTCGATTTGACGAAGAGGCTGCGTGCAGGCAATGCGCATACCCATTGACTTGACCAGATCGCCTAGCCGTCGGGCAAGCTATAAATTCTGCGGTGTTGCCTCCCATAGCTGGCCTCCAGGTAGTCATTTCCCTCCAGGTAGGCGGCCCAGCACTCATCAAACAAATCAATCCATTTGTAGCCGGCTTTGGCAGCTGCCTCGAGTCGGGGTTCGAGTCGATGCTCTCTCCAGTTCCCAAGGGATAAGATGGCAATGCCAAAGTCATTTGCCCCCGACGGTGGCCAGTCAGATAACATTTTGGTCACGGTGTAACGGTATAAGAGACTTTTCTTTCCAAGCTTTGGGTGGTCGCTCATTAAAAAAGAACGATGGATGATCATATACCCGCAACGGCTGGGCCCGCTAAACTCCACCCCCACAGACCGGAGTCAATTTTAATATACCGGAGCTTCTGGAATAGTAAGTTAGCTAATGTTCCAAGATTGAGCGAAATCGGTTTTTTCCAGCCCCGTTTGCACAAGGCTACCCCGCCGAGTCTCACGATTGGAGACTAGTCGAACTGTTACATATGTTGAGTCGATCGGCTAATCCCTGGATTTTGTTTCGTTAATTGTAACGAACCGAATGCAGTGAAATCTCTTTCGAAGTTTACGGTCTGGAGCATCATGAAAAAAGGAGCTCCGGAGCTCTAATTCTCGTAGTATGCCTTGACTGAAACTATACACATCTCACGTAGGAGAGCCGGGAGAGCAAAATGCAACACAGCACTTGATATGGAGATTAAAGCCATTTCTTCCATACCATGCAGCCATAAGCACTGGCTACGGTCCCATTTCACGGGACAGCAGTCGAAGCCCACCAACCTGCACATTTCACAAGAGTAAGGTAATAGTGGTTGTGCTTGATTCCTGAGACACTGATCTCAAAGTACAATCCCAGTTGAAGAGCTTCACTTATAATTTTGCATCAAGCATCTCTTTATCTGCTAAAAAGAGAAAGTCCGCAGTTTTATGATCCCGAACACAACTCATCGTTTACCCATGAATAACTGTGCAGGACGACTTGGCTTCACAAATCATCGGGGAGCTCCGACGGGTCACATTAATCAGCCAAGGCCCCCGCCGGAGACCGCGCCCTCAGCGGCCCCGCATTGTTTCTTCTCTGTTTCTCTTCACTATCTCAGCTTCGAAAAAGATCCAACCGGAATGGCTACTCTTAAGGCCGGTGACACGTTCCCGAGTGACGTGGTCTTCAAGTTGGCATCATCCGAGCTGCAATAATTGACACCGCTAATGGTCTTAGGTACATCCCATGGTCTGAGGAGAGCGGAGACAATACCGCCTGCGGCATCCCCATCAATTACAATGCCTCTAAAGAATGGGCCAACAAGAAGGTTGTCCTCTTCGCTGTGCCCGGTAAGTCTCGCTTTCACCTCATTGTTACAAAGTCAATTAATGACTTGCGCGTGGCGTTTCTAGGTGCTTTTACCCCAACATGCTCCGTGAACCACATGCCCGGCTATATCAAGAACTTGCCCAAGCTCCGCGAGAAGGGTGTCGATATCGTGGCAGTGGTTGCATTCAATGACCCATTTGTCATGAGCGCCTGGGGAAAGGTCAACAAGGTGCAGGGCAATGAAATTGTGAGCAGATGAGACCATTCTGTTCCTATCTCAACACGGTTGCTAATTGCGTGGAACAGCTCTTCCTCTCTGATCCCGATGCCAAATTTTCTCAAAGTATTGGCTGGGCCGATAGCATTTCTGGCCGCACCGGCCGTTATGCGATCGTTGTCGACCACGGCAAAGTTGGTTACGCTCAGATCGAGACCGAGAGGGGTGCTGTCAAGGTGAGAACTCCACGCACAAATACCAAATCCAAACAATCTAGAAAGATACTAAACCGGATGGCATAATTTAGAAGTCTGGCGCCGATGCCGTCCTTGCTTCTCTGTAACTGAGCGGAGCTTCTCCACATACTCATATCATCCACCCGTGAATACAGAAGTCAACGATTCAAAGAACATTTGCTAGCCTCACTTTTCAAGATGAGACAAATATGAGATTATGTGTCGCTATAGAGCTGAGCGACGTTCTGTCACTGATATATTGAAAGCCGTAACCCACACACACAGACACACACAAAGCATTCCCGGGCCAGTCATGTACATCGACCATGCAGTATGTCGATGCTGCGAATATGGTCACAACGCGCAACATGAAGTCTTCTTTATACCACAATGGATCAAACGATAAAGTTTCGGCACACCGCACAAGGAAGGTGGCTCAGCCATACGCGTTGTGAGTGAATGCGCGGTCGTGGACGTATAATTCGACCCTGGCAGCAATACAACTCTCATGAAGGGGCTCCACCGCTTGTATCACCTTGCTCTTAATGGAGTGGTCTACGGTTTCTATTACCGTGGAGCTGTCATCGCCAAAATAGTCGGAAGGGGTGTTTCGAAACAGCCCCTCAATATATACCCGCTGGAGCTTAGGCACGCGGGTCAGGCGATTATTGAGAACGACCTGAAAGTGGGATACTAGCATGACGAAGTACCGCTCATTACAGCCTTCTATATAAAGAGTCCCAATCGACCAAGGGAGACAATCGACGAGAGGTGTAGTGGGATCGCTTTGATATCGGATATCTAGGAGGTTGGAGAGCCGAATGCGAAGTTCACGCAAGGCGATAAAGTCGGATAGTGGTCCAACCCATTCGTCATGGTTTTGGTTCAAGCTAGCGGCTGTAAATGAGTAGTGACTGCCGTAGTGGTCTAGCCACAGCGTCTGCAGAGTTTCCCTGCTCCGAGTCAATGAGCGATAGAAGGCTGTTGGATGATGACCATGAGAGTGAACGTGGGAGTCAGAATGCTGATATCTGAACGAAATTAGGCCTGCACATGAATCAACCAGAACCTGTATTCCTCGGTTACCGCAACTGGCACGCAAATGATTTCAGAAAACGAGGAGCAGCCTGTTTTTTTGCTGAAGTTACCGATGGCTGTACTTGGGTCTATCACCATATTGGCATCAATTGCACGCATGCATGCATGGAAAGTAGAAGAAAGACATGAGCAGTGCAGCTGAAGTTGGTTGAAAATGATCGAAAGGATCTTGAGGGTCCGCATGGTCAACTCTATCACACACAACTTCTTGTAGGTACTGGAAAGCAGTCTGTTCGTGGAACGGCTTCTCACCATTGACTGCCCGCTGTATGGTGAGATCCATGAAATGGGTTCTCTCGACGTACTTTAATTGCAGATACCGCAGATGAGTCATCAACGGAAGTGCCAGCGCAATTCACGCATCACTAAGACCCTCCCCTAGGCTCTTTTGCCATCTTGTGGCTTCTTCAATTGAGTGTGATGATGCCCTGACCAGGTTTTCTAGGACAATATCATTCTCAATTTGTTTCGTTCCGCGTCCGAGACGACCTCTATTTGCCAGCCACTCAGATCGAGCTCTCGGACTGATTTCGCAAGTGTGACCTGCTTGATAACGACATGAAGGAAAGACTTCACATCACACCAGTTGCAGAGTGCAACCTTCCCATATACAAGCGACAGAAAAACATCGTGAAAATCCCGGCAAACAAATATCAAGCTTATCAAGTTCCAGCGGTCCTGATGTTTGTCGAGTTGCTCTCCCACCATGAGAAGAACCTCATTGGGTAGCGTCGGACCCATAATGGCATATAGCAAACGAACCGCCTATGCAGGTTTTCTACCAGGTTCCTGCTTGTGATAAATTCATCGAAAGCTATAGTTTAGGACGGGGATAGTTGAAGGCGCAACAATATTTTCAGGTATCCGAACGCGGAAAAAAAGAAGAAAAAGTTGGAAGAGAGAACTGACAACGAATCGGTTACCTGTGGGGACGTCCAGAGCCACATTGGAACGCCGCCTTCTACCGATATGTGGCCTGAAAGTCCCAGGACTATCTGTTTCTCAACTTTATCTTGGTGCAAGGCATCTGGCCTGGTGTGCAAATTGGTGATCACAGGTCCGTTTCGAAATAACTTATCGCTGCGCGTTATGTCCAAGGTCGTGTGCTGAGTAGTTGGCACGTATAGCACAACTGACAGTTTATTGCCCACGATGCTGGAATGGGTTGTACAGCAAACAGCTTCTCCTTGGCGTTTGAACCCAAGTGAAACGAAGTTTAGAGCTTCGACCGGAAGAAGCCATTCAACGCAGAAAGGGGAGGTTGGAGTCGCGCTGCGAATGTTTTCTTGAGCCACTCGCTGGTTGGGCAAAGGGTATGCCTCGTACGGCGGGACCTTCTCGGTCTGGCTGTGATCGTGCTTTGTACAGGATGGCTTCGAGGCCAGCAGTGCCTGGCACGAGTGAGGGCCCAGTCAATTCACCCATGATGACTTCACCCTATTGGAAAGGCGAGCAGGATGCAGCTGATCAATAAACCCCGTGGCACAGAGAGAGCATAGCCTCTGCCCGTGTGGGTATGAAGGGCTCTGATTACTGGGGTTCGACTTGAGCCAATTCTATAGGTAAAATGTGGGTTCCCAACCCCGGGAAGACCAGGGGTGGGGGTCCTATACATCACGCTACCAGGAAGGAAGCAGTCCTTTGGAGCCAGGGCCACTCATGGCGACTCATGAAAGATCTGACGGATCTTGGGTCCATTTTAGCGTACCCTTTTCAAATCTTTACCCAATAAACCAACCTATCACCTTCACTGTCCAGGTCTCAGTCTCTAGTCCAGATTTCGTATTCCTGTTCAATTTTCCTTCTTTTTTGTGCTATAGATAGACAATATCATGGCCAAGTAGCTTCCGGAGTTGGGCTTTCGGTTACGTTCGCTTAATCCTTTTCAATAGGCAATTTCTAGCTTTTGAACGGGATGACCATCGAATATGTCTTGGAGCACGAGTGAAAAATGTGTCGCTGGAGGGCGCAGATACCCATGCATGTACACATGAGTGTATGCAGGGTGGCACCACACCAGTTCCCCACACCTGAAGCCCCGAATGTAGGGCAGGAATAGCGTAATCTAATGAATACAGGCCACCAGGACGGCGTCGAAGATACAATGGGTTAGAAGATCGATTAGCTTGGCAAGGTCTGGGCGCGTGGACCTTTTTCTCCTATTTCTTTTCCCCTCACTTCGTACGTGAGTTGTACTGATTGCCGGGACGCGGCACTTTTCAGATAATTTTCGGTGGCTGGCACTAACGTGATGGTGGTGAGCGTCCACTTGACGCCTTGTTTGAAAAAAGCGTCCCACCAGATTGCGGCTGTGGACGCGGTCCCCAGCCTGAGCCGGCGAGCGGCGGTCTGGCGGTGCGCTAAGACGTGCGGGTGGAAGGTCTATTCACTGGCGTGATCGTAGCGGCTGGTGGTGACGGGTGATATGACTCACGACCAGGGCTGGTCCTTAAGCTTCACAACCAACGCAGAGAAGCTGTTGGTCAGTTCGTGGTAGCAAAGGCCCGGTGGCGCTCAGTGCAACAGCCAGTCCCCATACGAAGGCGACACAGAATCCAGAGTATCCGGTTGTGAGCGAGTCGGGCCATATCAGGGAGAGGTCCCAAGCAGCGGCCAGTGGCTTGGTGGCTGGATCACTCGGTTCTAGCGGAACTCTGTCATCGTAGATCATATCCACA
Source organism: Penicillium corylophilum (assembly GCA_018410145.1). Classification (NCBI taxonomy): domain Eukaryota; kingdom Fungi; phylum Ascomycota; class Eurotiomycetes; order Eurotiales; family Aspergillaceae; genus Penicillium; species Penicillium corylophilum. The sequence continues at coordinate 215,862 of JAGUQL010000021.1, forward strand.
TTCAGCCCTGGGCAAATCGAAAGGGGGAATCATGGAAAGAGGACGTTTCGAGCGTAACAGACCATATGCCACCAGTTTGGCAGCGAGGCACGCAAGCTTATAATCAAGTCTTGTCTCGCAAAGATATCGAGTGACCAATATACCACTGACTTCAGCAATATCTCCGGAGACAGATCGGATTGCATAGTGTTCTAGTAATCCATAGACGACGGATCGCTGGAAACAAAGAGCTTTGACGGAAAGAGAGTTTTTAGAAACGGCCAAAACATTAGACACGAAGGCAATTATGCACTGACTGGGCGGCGCGATGAAACCATGTGGCGTGGTAGACGACACCTGGGGTAGCATGCATTAGCTCGTATTCGATATTAGTTGATTTCGGGAATAATCTAGCTTTGAAGCCGGGACAAATCTGGGGAATCCGACCGCACTGTTGAAGATTGATTGGTGCGTCGGGCTACTTTAGAGCGAGGCGTGGACCGTCTGTGATTGCTTACCGAGTATTATTCCCTGTCTGATTCCTGGTCCTAGGTAGAGTACCTATAGAAGAACCTGTTTTAGGTACCCGTAGAACTAGCACCCTCATGTTTGGCGGGGAAAGACCCTGAAGGTAGGACCCCGCATCTCCGCAAAAAGGGTAAAAAAACAGTACTAACAAAAGAAAAACGCGAGTGGAGCCAATTCTGCTCCTGTATATCTTCGTCCTTTTCCCCTTCCTCGATTTTTGCTCATCTCCTTCCCAATATACTTTGGGTACCGCCCTTCGCCTTCGCCTTCATCATGGGCTACGTGATCGGAAATATCTATGTCATAACCACGGTGGCCGTCATTGGAGGCGCACTGTTTGGTTTCGATATTGCTTCGATGTCTGCCATGTGAGTCTTTCATTATTTTTTAGTACTTGAATCCTGCTCTCAAGTTTCTCGTGGCTTTTGCTGACCCTCTTACATAGTCTTGGCACCCAGCAGTATAAGTGCTTCTTTAATCAAACCGGCATCACCGACGGACTCTGTGGAGGCCCAACCTCCGCCAACCAGGGTGGTATCTCGGCATCTATGCCTGGTGGCTCCTTTGTTGGTGCTCTCATCTCCGGTATTCTGACAGACTGGCTGGGCCGAAAGCGGGCCATCCAAGTCGGCTCTCTCATCTGGTGCATTGGAAGTGCCATCGTCTGCTCCTCTTTCGGTATTGCACAGCTTGTGGTCGGCCGCTTTATCAATGGAATCTCCGTCGGGATTCTCAGTGCCCAGGTCACCGTCTATGTTGCCGAGTTGGCTCAGCCCAGCAAGCGTGGTACTGTCGTCGGTTCCCAGCAGTGGGCTATCACCTGGGGTATCCTCATCATGTTCTACGTCTCCTACGGGTGCAGCTTCTTGACCGGCAACGCTGCTTGGCGTACCCCCTGGGGCTTACAGATGCTCCCTGCCGTCTTTCTCTTCGGTATGGTCTTCCTACTGCCCGAGTCACCTCGTTGGTTGGCCAAGCACGACCGGTGGGAGGAGGCACACGAGGTTCTAGCCCTCGTACACGCCAAAGGTGACCACAATGCGCCCTTCGTTCAGACTGAGTTACAGGAGATCCGCGAGATGGTCGAATTTGAGCGCCAGAACGCGGATGCCTCGTACCTCGATCTCTTCAAGCCCAATATGATTTACCGGACACATATTGGTATGTTCACACAGATCTGGTCCCAACTCACGGGGATGAACGTTATGATGCTTTATATTACCTACGTGTTTGGTATGGCTGGTCTGACGGGCAATGCCAACCTTGTGGCTTCCTCTATTCAATATGTCATCAACGTCGTCATGACCATTTTCGCTCTCATCTTTATCGATCGCTGGGGCCGTCGCACTCCATTACTGGTCGGATCCACTCTGATGATGATCTTCATGTTCGCCAACGGCGGCATCATGGCGTCTTACGGAAAGCCGGCTCCACCCGGGGGTCTGAACAGCACCCCAGAACAGTCCTGGGATCTGTCAGGGGCTCCCATGGCTGCCAATGGAGTCATTGCGTGCACATATCTGTTCGTGGCAAGCTATGCACCCACCTGGGGCCCAGTAAGCTGGATCTACCCGCCCGAGCTGTACCCACTACGCCTGCGTGGTAAAGCAGTGGCTCTCGCCACGTCTTCCAACTGGATTTTCAATTTCGCTCTTTCCTACTTCGTGCCTCCGGCCTTTGAGAATATCAAGTGGAAGACCTACTTAGTGTTCGGTGTTTTCTGCTTCGCCATGACTGTGCACGTCTTCTTCTGCTTCCCAGAGACTGCTGGCAAGACCTTGGAGGATGTCGAATCCATGTTCAACACCCCTGGCCTCAAGCCCTGGAGAACCAAGGTTGAATTCCAGCACGTGCGAAAGCTCGAGCAGGGCGCTATCCAGTCGGAAAAGCTGGCCGATCTGCATGCAGAGGAAGGGACCGCGCCGACCTCGAAGTCTGTTGAGAAGGAGACTACTGTGACTCAGGTCGAGTAGGAAGTAATCTCCGAATTGTTGTAGCTCCGCTCTTGAAAGTTTGTTCTGTCGGGTTCATGTACCCCTTGAGCGGCACTTTCCTGCTGCCGTCACTATTCACATTTGCAATTCATTCGCTCTCCTGGCTTCTACGGTTCCAGGATTTCCAATCTTGTCTAGTTTAGGATAGTTGCATTCATACCCTTCTGAATTACCATAGATCTCGTGCATCAAAATGATAATGGTGATCCCTCTTATGCTTATTCATCATATAAAGAGGTAGACCGGCGAGGGAGAGATGGCAATGACTAACGCCTTGCACTCGTTTCCACTCAGAAAGCACTCTGTCAGCAATAATTGGAGAAAGATAATTTTTATCAATTACATGGCCAAGTCACATTCACAGTGGATCGTTAAATGTTGTTTTCGAGCATATTTTTCATAGCACCGTTTTCATGTCATTTTGAGGAAAAGAATTATGTACGAGGGGCTGTTATCTTTTTTTCTGGCTAATATGGCTGTAATGAACTCTCGCTCCACAGTCTACTTCGGTCGTCAATGGTGAATTATCGAGAGATGGAGGGACTAGCCTAAGCGCGACTGGCCTGGAGCGTGCTCAATGTTTACCGTCTGTGTTCGGGTCGAGCCCCGAACACAATATCGGGAATACTATAGCACAAAAGCCCGAAAACGACGCGAGGTCTCAAAAATGCCAACTTCAGAGGCCTGGCAGTATAAGCTTGATGTAGATGGCAAACGAGCTCGCTCGTCTGAGACTGTAAACCTACTTGTTTGGGTGATTGCCCGATTCGGTAAGTTCCGAGCCCCCACAATCCCCCCACGTTGGTTCGGCTAAGGCTTAGCGATCCATGGATCTGCGACTCGTAACCTTAGTAGTTTCCGAAGTAGTGTTTGGCCCCCTGTGAACGCCATGGTACCGTCCTGTCACTTTAATACACCCCAACTTATGCATTAGGGTTACAGCACTAAGACCAGGTGTATTCATAAGATTGGGTCGTGACGGGTCGTGACCCACATAGTATACAGACAGCCTTGCAATACAACAGCCTTACACACGCTACTGTACGTTTCCGAATCATATCCTTGTCGCTTCCACTCACCCCAAACAAAGAAAAAAAACAACGCGTCGACAGGGGCACTCAAGGGCACTCAGAAGCGTAAACAAAAGGCACTCGCACACCAACGATCCTTTCGCTTCATCCTCACTCATTCCTGGCCAACTTGACCAACATAAGAAAAACTACATCCACTGCCAGTGTCACTGCCCTTTTCGATGATCGCTGGACTGCTTCACCATGCCGAGCTGCGACCTTGGAGACCAGCAAGCGCCTGTCCAGGCAGGCCAAGATACCACACCCGCCAACCCTCCCGTGAATCCAGTCGGTTCAGCGCCGGCTGATGCAGACGAAAAGCCGGAAGATGATGATCCGTTCAAGCATCTGCCAGAGCACGAGAGGCTCATCCTCAAGAGACAGTTGGATCTGCCCGCCACCAATGTCAATTACATGACTTTGTATCGTTATGCGACACGGAATGACAGGATCGTCCTGGTCCTTGCCTCGATTGCCGCAATCATCGGTGGTGCACTTATGCCCATGATGACTGTCCTGTTTGGAGGTCTTGCAGGCACCTTCCGCAGCTTCCTGTTGGGCGACATCTCGGACAACCAATTCACCAGCGAGCTTGCTAGATTCTCTCTGTACTTTCTCTACCTCGCTATTGGCGAGTTTGCCATGGTTTACATGGCCACGGTCGGTTTCGTGTACGCCGGTGAACACATCACAGCAAAGATCAGAGAGCGGTTCTTGGCCGCCATTCTGAGGCAGAATATTGCCTTTTTCGACGAGCTTGGTGCGGGTGAGATCACCACACGCATTACAGCAGACACCAATCTTGTCCAGGAAGGTATCTCAGAGAAAGTGGGATTGACCTTGACAGCCATCGCCACCTTTGTGGCCGCTTTCGTGATCGGTTTCGTCAGATACTGGAAGCTGACGCTGATTCTGTGTTCCACTGTCGTCGCTATCGTTGTCACATTGGGCTTTGTGGGCACGTTCGTAGCTAAGCTCAGCAAGAAATACCTCGGTCATTTTGCTGAAGGCGGAACGGTTGTGGAAGAGGTCATCAGCTCGATCCGAAACGCGGCTGCGTTCAATACTCAAGAGAAGCTGGCTCGACGATACGATGGGTATCTCGTTGAAGCAGAGAAGTCCGGATTCAAGCTCAAGTCCACCACCAGCTCAATGATTGGCTTTCTCTTTCTGTAAGTACAGTGAGTGGCACAACATCTCACCTTCCAAATGGCAGTTTCTTGAATTACCTCAAACAGCCCAGTGTTCTGACATTGTCTCTCTTTAGGTACATCTACCTCAATTATGGACTCTCTTTCTGGATGGGCTCCCGCTTCCTGGTGGATGGGTCCGTTGGGCTAGCGCAGATCCTCACCATTCAAATGGCCATCATGATGGGTGCCTTTGCCCTCGGGAATATTACACCGAATGTCCAAGCCATCACCACAGCGGTCGCCGCAGCCAACAAGATCTACGCAACCATTGATCGAGTCTCTCCTCTCGACCCTCTATCGACCGAGGGGCAGAAGCTGGAGAAACTTCAGGGAGATGTGGAACTCAAGAACATCAGACATATATACCCTTCCCGCCCTGAAGTTGTTGTGATGGACGATGTGAGCTTGCTGATCCCGGCGGGCAAGTCTACTGCGCTTGTTGGGGCTTCAGGCTCTGGGAAAAGCACTATCATCGGGCTGGTTGAGCGTTTCTACGATCCTGTCGGTGGATCCGTACACATCGACGGCCATGATACCAAAGACCTGAATCTACGCTGGTTGCGACAACAAATTTCATTGGTTAGCCAAGAGCCTACCTTATTCGCTACTACGATATTTGGCAATATTAAGCATGGATTGATCGGAACACCGCACGAGCATGAGTCCGAAAAAGCAATTACTGAGCTGGTCAAACGCGCTGCTCGAATGGCAAACGTGAGTAAACCAGATGCTATGATACCCTACCTTAGACACACCCTCTTTACCCGTACCATATCCAATCCGAAGTTCTGACTTTGTTGCTTTTCAGGCCCACGACTTCATCACCTCCCTTCCCGAAGGCTACGAAACCGACATTGGCGAACGAGGGTTCCTTCTCTCAGGAGGCCAGAAACAACGCATTGCCATTGCCAGGGCCATGGTTAGCGACCCTAAGATCCTGCTACTTGACGAAGCAACATCTGCACTCGACACAAAGAGCGAGGGAGTTGTACAAGCCGCACTCGACAAAGCTGCCCAGGGACGAACCACCGTGATCATTGCTCACCGACTGTCTACTATCAAGAATGCGGACAACATTGTGGTTATGTCCCACGGACATATTGTCGAACAGGGTACCCACGATGAACTCCTCCAGAAGAAAGCGGCTTACTATAACTTGGCCGAGGCTCAGCGAATCGCGACGAAGCAAGAGTCTAGAAACCATGATGATGATCACATTCTGCCCGAAACCGATTATGATTTACCGCGAGCCGAATTCCATGAGAAGCGCCACAGCTTAGGCAGATCGGATCAAGGAGAAGAACCTGAGGACCTTGAGGCGGACAAGACACGATCAGACAAGTCGCGAACGGCACTTCCGACGAAGGGACAAAAGGACATTGCCGACAACTATACCTTGTTCCAGCTGATACGTTTTGTCGCTGGGTTAAACAAACAGGAATGGAAATATATGATCTTTGGAGTTTTACTCGCCACCATTTGTGGTGGAGGTAATCCAACACAAGCTGTCTTCTTCTCCAAGTGCATTACAGCCCTTTCGCTCCCTCTTTCGGAGAGCTCTGAAATACGGCGACAAGCCAACTTCTGGTCGCTGATGTATTTGATGCTCGCCTTTGTGCAACTGCTCGCTCTCGTATCTCAGGGTATTGCGTTCTCTTACTGCGCAGAGCGACTTACCCATCGAGTTCGCGACCGAGCATTCCGATATATCCTCCGACAAGACATTGCCTACTTCGACAAGCGTTCCGCGGGTGCTCTCACTTCCTTCCTGTCCACTGAGACCTCTCAACTTGCTGGGCTGTCTGGGATTACTCTGATGACCGTTCTCTTGCTGGTCACTACCTTGGTTGCCTCTTGCGCCATTGGTCTGGCCGTAGGGTGGAAGCTTAGCCTGGTTTGCATGTCCACCATCCCCCTTCTTCTCGCTTGTGGGTACTTCCGTTTGGCTATGCTGGTCCGACTCGAAAGGGAGAAGAAGAAAGCCTACGAAGATTCTGCAAGCTATGCCTGCGAGGCCACTTCAGCCATCCGAACCGTGGCTTCCTTGACCCGCGAGGGTGACATTTGCAGTCACTACCACGAACAGCTTCTCTCGCAAGGCCGCAGCCTAGTGTGGTCGGTCCTTAAGTCGTCCATCTTCTACGCGGCATCTCAATCACTTCAATTCCTCTGCATGGCCCTCGGCTTTTGGTATGGAGGTACCTTGTTCGGTAGACACGAATATACCATGTGAGTAGACGACAATCCCCCGAACAGAGGTCGTATTAGTTCTAACCCTTCAATTCAGGTTTCAATTCTTCCTGTGTTTCAGCGCCGTCATCTTCGGGGCGCAGTCTGCAGGAACTATCTTCAGCTTCGCACCGGATATTGCCAAAGCTAGTCACGCTGCTGCTAGTGTCAAGGCTCTCTTCGACCGGACGCCGGAAATTGATAGCTGGAGCCACGACGGCGATAAGGTCCAGAGTATAGACGGCCATGTCGAGTTCAGGGACGTACACTTCAGGTACGCGACGCGACTAAACCAGCCTGTTCTGCGAGGTCTCAATCTCCAGGTCAAGCCCGGGCAGTACGTTGCGTTCGTTGGAGCTAGTGGATGTGGCAAGTCCACTGCAATTGCGCTCTTGGAGAGATTCTACGATCCAGCCCTCGGCGGTGTCTACGTCGACGGCAAGGAAATCTCGTCATTCAACATCAACAATTACCGCTCCCATCTCGCACTTGTCAGCCAAGAGCCAACGCTGTACCAAGGTACCATCCGAGAGAATATCATGCTGGGTACGGACCGAGATGACGTTTCGGAAGACGAAATGGTGGTATGCTGCAAGAACGCAAACATCTACGATTTCATCATCAGTCTGCCAAGCGGTTTCGATACTCTCGTTGGTAGTAAGGGCAGTATGCTGTCAGGTGGCCAGAAGCAACGTCTTGCAATTGCTAGAGCCTTACTCCGCAACCCCAGAATTCTTTTGCTGGATGAGGCCACTTCTGCTCTCGATTCCGAGTCTGAAAAGCTCGTGCAAGCTGCTCTGGATACTGCAGCTAAAGGCCGCACGACGATCGCCGTGGCGCATCGTCTCAGTACGGTGCAAAAGGCAGACATGATCTATGTCTTCAACCAAGGTCGCATCATCGAGGGTGGAACTCATTCTGAGCTGATGCTGAAGCGGTCGGCATACTTTGAGCTTGTCGGCTTGCAGAATTTGGGCGAAATGTAAATCTTCCACTTTGGGAACCCCGAATCTTTGACGGTTCTGAGGAAATGTCCTGTTAGGTCTTGTCAGATAGTGACTATCTTTTTGAAGTTTGTTTTTTTCTATATGCGAGATTACGGGAATGGGCTCCCTCTTCTATATAGTAAATTTAGACTTTTTAGATTATCATAAGAAAGAGCAGAACGAGATCTATTTAATTATACTCTTTATATCCCGAACTGACTCGAATTAGTAGAGATATAAGTAGACATTGACATAACCTATGGGTTGCCCACCGTGGGACAACCTAACCCGCCTATAGACGGGTCCTAGACACCTATCTCGAACCTATGGACGAGTCAGGTCTGTCTGTCTATACACGGGTTAACCGATAGTACCGCGAGATATAATTTATATAGTATTTTAGGTATTAGAGCGGTAATACCCTAGACGAACAGGTATTAATTAGAATTTAGAAAGTGAAGTGAAAGTGAAGATTATTTAAATACTAATTATTTACTAACCTTAAGCCCTTTATATATCTTAGTCGCCTTCCTTACTCTTCTAGAATATCGTATTTACCTTATTAAGTATAAAGTAGTAGTGGTAGTAGTATTACCTTTACTCCGACTGTGGATTATACTACAGTATTGAAAGTGGAGATGACTGCGCTTTGATATGCGAGAAATACAGCTTGACATTTGATGAATTCCGCGGTACTTTCAAGCTTTCAAGCTCTCACGACACAAGTACCCCGACACTAACAAAGCACAGAAATGAATCCTTCTATTAATTCCACTTGTGGTAATCTTCTCCTAGGAGATGACTATTGGTACGGCAATTCCAGATTTATAACTAGGGCTCACGTACAGGGACGAACGGTCACGTTACCCTACTGTTTCTACTATACGGGCTACCGCCTTAGGCCTCTATATCTACCTTCTTTATATATACTTAGTAATATATACTCCCTTGCCTTAAGAATCTCACTATTCCTTCGAAAAAGAGCCGCATACCCCTAAAGAAAGGACTATTCACCCCCGAGGGAGTATGGCACCCCTATACTGAAGGGACCGCGGACCTTCCTTCTGAATCATCCTTTTTTTGTTGAACAAAAGGATAGAATCTTCTATATATGTATATATATTAGTCTATATTCTAACACTTATTATAAGGCTAGGTTATTTAGTACGTATACTTAGTGGCTATAGCGTAAAAGCCTATCCTTAGTTTTATTCTACCCTATACCCTTTAGTCGAACTAGGCTAGTCTTATATATCTATCCTCTTATCTTATTAAGTTTATTAACGCTTATAGGATCCTTCGCTTACGTATATTTAATTAACTTAATAAGAGAGGGCTATAATAAATCTAGGTATACCCCTATTCCTTCTATAGCCTTTACGGCTAATAGATAGGGTATTCGACTACTTAAGTTAATCTAGTCCTCTTAATTATATTACGCCTATTCTCTCTTTCGGAGGTCGTTTTGTGCGTCATACATTAACAAACTTCTTGCTCGCGACTCGGCTTCTCTTGCGGATGGCAGCACCGAACCAGTACAGTGCGAAAGGCACTGGAGTGAGGACCAAACCAATGCAACCGAGAAGAGTGAGAGACCAAGGTACGCCGAGGTTCTTGTACATAGGAATGGAGACAGGTACCATAACACCGGCAGCAGTGTAACGCACAGCAGCAGCAACCGCCAACGCAGACGCAGCATTCGCCTCGAATGTATCAATGAGGTACAGCATCGCCGGAATGAAGCTACCCATGAAAGACACCCCGATCAGCGTCGATCCAGCCAGGCTACTCCAGAAGCTGATGGATTCTCGCGCCGTCCAAGCCATCCAGAACAGTCCGATTGGTAGACATGGTGCCGCGATCATGCCGAGCCAGAGACGTTCTTCCGGAGCCTGGAACGGTTGGCCACGGGCCTCAGCCGCGCGTAGGTTGCGATTGTACCGCATATCCACCAGCACACCAATCAACGTGATTATGATGATACCCACATCCAAAGCGAGGAAACAGAGACCAACCGAGCCCTGGGACATATGGTAGATGTCACCGTAGATGAAGGTGTAGCCAGTCAGGAAGGTGAAGCTGACGACGTAGATGACAGTCAGGTAAAGGGTGAAGAGGATGACCGGAAGCTCATGGATAAGAATGTTGAATGGACGATATGTACTGCGGTGAAGACGTCGCCAAAGAGGTTCCGGTTTGAGTTCATGCTCCGAGCGAAACTGGGGATTGCCAGTTTCCTTTCGCAGGATAGCAGCCTTCCAGGACAAGATGATCGGGCCAGAAGTCTCAGGGCAAAAGAAGAAGACGAGTATGGTCGCCACGCCGGCAAGGATCAACACCACCCATTCCGTCCATCTCCAGGAGAGACTGCTTTGGCCGATGAAGCCTCCAATGGTCGGGGAGAGAAAGATACCGATGAAGTTGATTGCGGAAGGAATCATAAAAGCCAGGCACCGTTGCTTTGGAGACCAAAGATCCGCCGTCGTGCCTGCATATGTGGTGACGGCAGTGCAGCCAAACCAGCCTGCAAGGAATCGAAATGCCAGTTGTACTCCAAGATTCGGTGCCAATCCAGATACCATAAGGCAGATGGCAATTAGGAACACGGTAGTGAGATAGACTGGACTTCTACCCACTGCCTCCGAAAACGGGCCGCTCATGAGCGATCCAAGACCGAATGACACCAGATAGAGCCCCGTGGAAAGTGATTCGGCAACGTCGCTGACACAGAAGTCTTCCTGAGCTTGTGGAATGATCATTGAATCATTGGATGATGCCCAGCCTCCGACAATACCCGCCGCCAAAGGCACCGCACAAGCGCGGATTTTGTGCATGAGCGACCAATTCTTCGGGTTATGCATGTCATGGTCGCCATCGAATTTGACTACGAGGTGTCCTTGCTCATCGGATTCGAAATGAGGAGCTTCATGGCGTTTTTCAACATCAGCATCAGTGCTTCCGAGAGCAGCTGAATCATCCAGCTGCCAAGTGGGATGCGTTTGGTCTCGCAATTCTTTGGAAGGTGTCGTGGAGTTTGTGGAATCCGTATTCTGAGAGACTTTGAGGTGTGCATTGTGTTCCAACTGTTGGCAAATTGCTCTCTGGAGTCTTTTGTACTGAAAATAGTACTGAAGAGACATGGTAGTGGTGTGTGAGGGGCGAGACGAGCTGAGCGTTGCGCAGTCTCAATTGAATCCCAAGGCGGATGAGAGGGCAGTGACAGGGAATGTCTCTGGTACGTCGAAAACTGAGGCAAACCACACTGTACGACGTTGGTCCGACGTTAAGTACTCGAAGAAGACCACATTAGTACTTGCAAATGGAACTATTAGAATTAGGGAAATGGGTCATTACTTGTCAGCCAATATTGGTCAATCCACACCATTCTCCGCCTCCTTGCCATAAGAACTAAAGCATCACATTTGTAAGCCTAATTTGTACAACCTCAAGGGTCGGCTTGTTGTCCTGATGGGTGACAGTGAGTACGATTCCGTGCTTCTGATTGGATGCTCCGACCTCCGATCAGGGTCCGACGCGCCTCCGATCCGATCCGATCATTCTCCGATCATCCCGCATGGTCGCTGTCTTTTGATGCCTCACCAACCCAACTTTTCCTGTCGCCATGGCAGATGCATCAGAGCCTACCGAGAGCCATCAAGATTTGGTTCGCCGGAAATCTCGCCGAGCTTGCGAGCCTTGTCGACGACAGAAGCGCAGATGCGATGGTCAGCAACCATGCTATTCGTGTATGCGATATGACTATCAATGTTACTTCGACGAAGGCTCGCGAAAGAGAGCTCTTCCTCCCAGTGGCAAAGATCAAGATGAATCGTCGGAAAAGATGGTAAGGCTCAAATCCTCATCATCTGCCATTTCGAAGATATCTCCACCAAACCCATTGGCCAAGTCCAGTCATGCGCGAGCTCAACGCCCACCAGTGCCCACGGGAAGCGAGCTTGCGCAACGACTCGAGGATCTTTTCAGTGATGCAAGAGAGAATATCGGGCACCCACCGACTCGATACCCTGCGTGGAACCTTGGATTGCGCCATACCACGACAATCGACAGGTCCCTCATCCATCTCATCACCAGAGAAGAAGCCGAGAAGTACGCCGACGTCTATTTCGACAAGATTCATCCGATATACTGTTTCGTTGATCGAGGACGACTGTTGCAGAAGGTGAATAGTCGGTGGTCGGGTGCTCCATCTGATGAATACGATGCTGTCATCGGCGTTGTGGTAGCCCTGGGCTCGTTATTCTCTGGGTCCCAGGCGCTATCAAACGAATTCGAAGTCTTGGAACTGTCCAAGACGATACTCGACTTGTGGAATCCAGTACAGATGACCTCAGCATCCTCGTTGGATAGCGCAACGGCCTATCTTTTGCGAGTTTTGTATCTTCGTATGGCGAAGGATCCCCACACTGCTTGGGTCGCCAGTCGTGTGGCCATTGCAGCCATTCAAGGCAATGTGGACAGGAATAAAGACACCTCAGATGAGACGCTTTCTTGTCCTGGATATGAGGCTTGTCGATCAGCCGCGGAGCGTGGACTACATTCGAGACTCCATTGGACGGCCACGGCTCTCCATACTTGGATCTCGAACGAGTACAATCCATTATGCCAGAGTAAAGACCTCATCGTGATTCCCTGTCCACCACCAAATGAGTCTGGATCAGATGAACATCTTCAGCTATTTATTTCCATTTTCTTCGTCTCACTACGCATTAGCAATGTTGGTCATCTGTCTTCGCTAGAGGAGCTCACCGAAACTTTCGAATCGATCGGTGCGCTGTTCCATCCGAATGTCCATGATGCTCTCCAGCTACATCTCTCCAATCATGGGTTATGTATCTATCGATTCATGCGCCACACTAACTCGGTGATCCCGGCATCAACTATATCTTCTATCATTAGCCAAGGGAAGCCTGGGTTAGCAGCAGCTTTACGTCTTGCCCAAGATTCGCAGCCTTGGTGGCATGTGATCCATCTTCCATTCCAGTTTCTCTGCGTACTTCTTGCGATCGATACACGCGAGAGTTTGGTGGAAATTGAGGGAGTAATGACGACGCTGCGAGCTATCGGTCAATGCTTCGTAGGTCAAACGAAGCAAATGCAAGAGATGATCAAGATGGCGGAGCATCTGGTGCAGATGTGTCAGAGGAGTAAAGCGGAGGCTGCCGATGTCCTTGCGCGATGCAATCCTACACCGGCTACATTGGCCGTTCCCTCCGCAACGGGTGCACCTGCGATGCCCTCTGGTGAGATCGGAGCGAATCTGGGACCGCCAAACCCAGCCGAAGCTGGATTCGACTCCTTCACACTTGACTTGGAAGTCTTTGATTGGGACACTTGGCTCAGTTGAATGTATCGTCCTGGTCATCATTGATGCATGGCCCTCTTCTCTCAGCATCCGTGTTTCGGACCTGGGTTATCTTAGTAGCTGAGCCTGAGACTAGGTTCAAGTTCTCGGCCTCTTGTGGTAGAAATTCATCGTCAACGGTCATGTTGTCATGCAATTGATTAAGAACTTGAGTCAATTTACTTTCAGTCATCACAATCTCACGATCAGCTTGTTTAGAGGCTGGGTCGACGAACATGCCTACACTCAGCCCGAAAAATCTTCTCCACGGGTCCCAATAAATCTTCGAACTCACGCTTAGGGCCTACCATATGTGGCCGACTTTCGAAGCAACGACACTTCATTGCATGTGGATCTACGAATGCAAAGCACACGGCACAGTTGTTCTTGCACCACGTTTGGAAACACCACGGACTACCAACGACAATTGTATCAGATAGAGGGACACAGTTCACCTCCCGTCTTTGGCAGCGGCTTTGCCAGAGATTAGGAATTTCGAGCAGGCTCTCTACAGCCTACCACCCAGAATCAGATGGTCAATCGGAAAACTCCAACTAAGGGCTAGAGCAGTACCTCCGAGCCTACGTCAACTATTCGCAGGACGATTGGGTCAATTGGTTGCCTCTTGCAGAATTTGCAATCAATAACCATCAGTCGGCGACAACCGGAGTGAAACCTTTCTATGCCGTATACGGACAACACCCGAGAATAGGACATGAACCGCCCTAAGGAACACGAAAACTTCCCGTAAAGCAACAGATTAATATTAATATAGTAGATGCCTTCGCGAACTAAACGACAAGACTAACAGAGATATTGCGTTCGGAGATAACTATAACTCAAGCGTAACACGCCGAGTACGCAAATAAGAACCGAATACTAGCACCACAGTATCGCGAGGGAGACGAAGTGTGGTTAGAGACGAAGAATTTGAGTATAGAAAGACCAGCTAGGAAACTCTCGGAGAAGTTCGTTAGACTATTTCGAGTTGCTGAAGTTATGGGCCTAGTCACGTACCGGTTGGAGCTTCCCCTAGTAATAAAAATTCACGACGTGTTTCACACGAGCCTGCTCCGTCCCGCAGCCTCAGATCCTCTCTCTGGCTAGAACGAATCTACTCGACCCCGAATCGAATCAGATTAAATAAATAAAACACCGAGAGAAGAGAATAGATGATTGAAAAAATACTGGATTCACGCGTTACCAAGAATCGATATAGAAAAAGAAGACTGGAGTACTATGTGAAATAGAAAGGCTACCCTCCTTCGTGGCGACCCTAACAGGACCTAGTCCTAGGCAGTGGCGAGCTCTTATATGACTTCCACAGCTAGAAGCCAGACCGGCCTTCGCCTACTGAGCTATAGCGTCACAGGAGCTCCTAGTTGTTTAGGAGGGGGGTAATGTCAGGGATATACATAAAGCATAGAGGACCCCACATGGTGTATATGTGTTCCCCTGAACGCGAGGAAGCTACCTTTCTTTTGCTTCCTCGCGCTACGTGTTGTATCTAGAATAGACAATAGCTTCCTCAATATTGATCATTCAACTACAAATACGTGAGATCCTCACACTATTCCAGGAACGCAGCATCTATTCCCCGGGACGCAGCATCTATTCCCAGGAACGCAGCATCTATTGGCCTGCCGAACTGCCGCGTCGTTTCCCGCATTGTCGCAGTGTCCGGGTATACATTGGATACGGAGCGCGATTCCCTTTGCTTGAACATCTGCGGCTGCCTCAAGGATCCCGTGAGTGATGCCCTGTCCTGACTTGTTTCCTCGGTTCTTGATTGCTTGCAAGGCTGATCTGCTCAATTGCTTACCAAGATCTGTATCGCTAACGCAGCTGAATATATCTACACTAAAATAATGCTAATTTATATTAATTTTAGATAGACAAGGTTCAGCACTTTCATTTTGAGCACTTTGCAGACTTGGTTTCATCAAATCGCACATAGTTGCCCGGAGTGACTACTGCCCTGGTGGTTCCATTGACCTGCTCCCTAAGTACTATTACTACCCACACAAACGTAGTAATCCGGCCAGAGGTTTGAACAATCCGTCTTCACCCCGGAGTTGAGATTAGGGTTTAGGGTTTAGGGTTTAGGGTTTAGGGTTTAGGGTTTAGGGTTTAGGGTTTAGGGTTTAGGGTTTAGGG